>JBBPTX010000021.1:0-172800 GCA_038094595.1 Pulveroboletus aff. annulatus | reverse complement strand
CTCTAAATGTACTGTACAGTTTATATGCTTGCTCGAATTTCAGGCTTGGTCCTGCAGAATAGTTTCAAGTTATTGCTTGTCCTCAGCGTCAATAAATATTCTAAGTTAAGTCTTCATGTTTTGGATCTCATTATCTCACGATTTAAATTCTCTAAAACGTGTCGTGTATGTACTCATGACAAAGCTAGCATTGCTTTGCTCCTCGTATTGCTAGTATACCATGGCATCCTCTGGTACGTTCATTTCTCCACAGTTCAGGATGCCAGGGGCTCAAAAGTCGATGATATAGCTATAGGGAAGCTTTCGCGCGAGGAATTTCGCCGTCAAAAAGATCTCGATGCTGCCCGTAAAGCCGGTACTGCTCCTGCTGCACTCGACGAGGAAGGAAAGCCTATCAACCCGCACATTCCTCGTACGTTTTCCATCTTCATTCATTTTCTATTTGTCGTGCCCACACTTTATTTCAGAGTATATCTCTCAAGCACCATGGTATCTCGACACTGGTGCTCCGTCACTAAGTCATCAACGACGCCCTACGGATGATCATACCCCTAACAAACTTGACGATTGGTACGACCGTGGCGCGCGTGCAGGTCCTGCAGCTAAAAAATATCGTAAAGGCGCGTGCGAGAACTGCGGTGCCATGACTCACAGGAAGCAGGATTGTCTGGAGCGTCCCCGGAAAAAGGGTGCCAAGTTCACCAACAAAGACATTCAAGCAGACGAAATCATCCAGGATGTCGCGATTGGCTATGATGCAAAGCGGGATCGATGGAATGGTTATGATCCCTCGGAGCACAAGAAAATATACGACGAGTATGAGGCTGTTGAAGCTGCTCGGAAGAAGCTGCGTGAAGAGGAGATTGACAACCAGACCACAACCGATTTGGCTGCCGTTCGCAAGGTGGCAAAGGCCGGAAATGAGAAGAAAACCGCAGATCCTGACTTTGGCTCTAGCGACGACGAGGATGCAGATGATGATAAATACGCAGACGCAGCTGACGCAGTTGGCCAGAAACTCGATACGAAAACACGCATTACAGTTCGAAATCTGCGTATACGAGAAGACACTGCTAAATATCTCATCAATTTGGATCCCGATAGCGCCTACTATGATCCCAAAACTCGTTCTATGCGTGATGCCCCTCTAAAAAACGTTGCTCCAGAAGATGTATGTCGCCTTTCCCCTCATTGTAGCTGTCTATCATAACGCGCCATGTATAGGCCAAATTCGCCGGGGAGAACTTCTTCCGTTACTCTGGTGAAGCACCAGAGGTACAGAAACTCCAACTCTTCGCGTGGCAGGCTGCACAGCGGGGTAATGATGTTCACTTGAACGCCGGTCCAACCCAAGGCCAGTTTCTGCACGAAGAATACAAAGAAAAAAAGGAGAAAGTTAAAGAAGTGACCAAGGAATCGATTCTCGCAAAATACGGTGGAGAGCAGTACCTCGAGAAGGCCCCTAAGGAAATTTTAAATGGTCAAACAGAAAATTATGTTGAGTACTCTCGAACAGGTCAGATCGTTAAGGGAAAGGAGCGTGCAAAGGCACGATCAAAATACCCTGAAGATGGTGAGCCATATTGTCATAATTAACGAGCTTGATATCAACACTATCCGTAGTTTATATCAACAATCACACTTCTGTGTGGGGCTCGTGGTACGATCTTTCCAGCGGCGTCTGGGGCTATGCCTGCTGTCATTCGAGCGTACACGTGTCATATTGCGCTGGCGAGGCTGGCAAAGAAGCTACATACTCATCAACGGCCCAAGCCCTTCTTGCTTCGTCTTCGAAATCGACATCCGATGCCTCAGCACAAGAGGTACCCGCCGAGTCGAGAGGACGCATAGAGCAGAATTACTCGAAAAAGCGTGTAGGAGAAGGCAATATCACGTTGGACAAAGATCGGCTAGCGGAAGCTTTGTTCGAGGAGAAAAAACGAAAAGCGCGGGGAGGCGACGATGAAGACCGATTCAACAAGAAAAAGAAAGGGTCGGAAGTGGGCAGCCACGACGTCACAGAAGAAGAGCTTGGTGAGTCCCGTTCGTGTCTACCTAGGGCATTTTAATTATCACACTCCTACCAGAGGCTTATCGAATGAATCGTCGGAACGCGGAAGACCCTATGGCCAACTATATGGACACAGAATATGCGCGATATTGACTGTACTGCTGGTTTATTCTACGCACCTCATTGTAATTTTTGTACCTTCATAACGCTATCGCAACCGAAGATTAAACAAATATTTGGTTCCCGGTGTTCCCACTAGTATACCCGAAATAGGCGAACATTGAAACTCGATGCCTGTTGGCTTTCTACACCTTGGTCCATGTTCTCCACCTCGGCCGCCCTACTATTTGGCCTGGGCACCCGCATTGCTCTCGACAAGTTCTTCGGAAATGCCTCTGAAGACCCCAACACACCCGACTCGTTCGGCGACATCGTCCTGCTCGGCGTCGTCCAGGGTGTCGCACTATACTACACTCTCATGGAATTCCGCGATTTCGCATTCGTAGTCGCGTTTGCGATCGCTGCTCGTCTCGCGATCGAGTTCATGACATTTCAAGACGTGACCAAGTGCGCAACGACGCTTCTGGGCGTCGCGCTTGGCGTCCTCGTCACCGACGTCCTCTCCCAACTTATCGAGGATGGCTACATTTACGATTTCAGCAGCTCAAAGGACACGGAGAGTGACTGTGAGGAATCTATCGTTGAAACCAAGCGTCGTAAACGTCTCGTCAAGTTCTCATCCACCACCGAGTACAATACTGTGCGTCCTAGCAAGCCCGTTCGTCCCCATAAGCAAGACCCGTCGCGCAAGTGGCGTACGGAATCATCCGTGCCTCCGTCGATCATTTCTTCCACCGAGGATCTGGTCGACCCACATCGGGTCATGGACCCTCTCGAGCGAGAGGTCGCTACTCTCCGCGCGCGTGCTTCGCTGGCGGACAGCGAGCGGAGGCGATTCAAGGAGGAAAAAAAGTGGGCGGTTTCACAGGGCAATCTGGCGCGTGCCGCCCAGATGAGTTGGCAAGTGAAGAGGTACACTGCATTGACGCAGAGCTTCACAAAAGAGGCAGATGCTCGTCTGCTGGAGGGTTAGTCTTTCCGAGCTTTGAGCTGGTGTTTCAAGAATTGCTCACTTGGCAACACAGTTTCAGCAATAAAGGCGGCACGACAACAGGCTCAGAATGATACACCCCTTCCAACCCTTCAAAGGGCTGAGCGACAACTAGCAGAGAGACGCACCAACCATGCGCGAGAAGCTGCTTCACACCAGCAGTTTTTGGTTGAACGTAATACCACGGTTAACGTCGAGACAACCCGACGTCGAAGTCAGAGTTCTGCTAGTAACCTCAAGTCTGCCATGCGTGCACCAACGCGATGAGAATATGCATGAACAATTGGGAGCTTTCTTGACATTGACTGTTAGATAGTCTTGCAAAGATGCGCTTGGTGTAGCGTGGGATAAACCCATCACGAACGAATTGCTTGTAGTCTTGTAATATTAGATATTCCTCGACATCTCAGTGAAGTAGTTACAAGAGATCGTTTGGAAATTGCTATTGCCAACGTCGTAAGGTTACAAGGGGAATGTAAGAGTTTGCGCAAATTATGACAGCTTAGCTTTGCTTTGGATTACTCGGAAAAGCCGACAATATTTAGAACGGAGGGGAAGAACATCGCAAGAGAGAACCAAAAGTGATATGATCCCAATGACGATCATCGATATGATTTGCCATTTGTTTTCATGGATGTGCTGGAAGCGGATGATGACCCATTGGTCTTTCCACTTGTAGTGGGTCGAGGTTTCTTACTAGAGCTGGCCACATCCGACGGTGGCCGGGGGGCAGCCTCCTTCATCACCATCTTCGCATGGATCTCCTCCAGCTTTGAAGCCTTGACTTTTTTGGGCCAGAACAGCGTGACAAACCTGGGCGAAAAGTCAGATACCTTACATGTTATGGGTTCTATCAACGTACGTCCAAAGATGCCGACGCCACCTCTCCCGGTCTTCTCCAGCGGCTTGCTTGGCTTGCAACACCATCTCTATTCGTCGGCCAATGGCAGCGAGAGAGTCCTTCAAGATGGCAACCTTGTCGTCCCGGGGCATGTCCTCTCCCGATAGTTTGAGCTGTTTCTAAGAAAATGTCGACATTCGTAGCGAACCCTTAGTAGTGTTAGACCCACCAATTGTTTCTTCACCGGTCGCAACTCCTCCTTTGTGGCAACTTCATCCATGGATGGGCTGATCATGATCTATCAGAGAGTAAACAATATTTTCCTACGTTGAAACACACCATTCATCGGACGAGTCAGAATCCGTAAACGTGGGAGTGGGCCGTCGTTTGCGTTTTTTCGAAGAGGTGTCTTCGACAGATGCAACGGCTTCGCTTTCGGCGCGTCTCTTCCGACTACTTGTAGTGGACGACGACGCCACAACTGTAGGGGGAGGAGTGGCCGAAACTTTTAGCTGTCCTTTGTTCCGCAAGGAACTTTCATACGAACGCAACTTCTCGTCGTGTTCACGCAATATACCCAGGAGGAAATCACCTCGTCTGACAAGGTGGATTGCGTTGGGAATCGGTCGTGTGGAGGAATCTTCGCCCTTCTTGCCTTCCTCAAGGAAAAACTTCCCATCCAAGCCAAGCCGTGAATCCTTGGCCATGGCCTCCCAGTTGCCAAAGCCGTAAAGGAATGCGCCAACGAGTAGCATGGAGTCCTCTTGAGGACCCCAGCGACCAGACCAATTGAGTGTTGGTCGGATGTTTTCAATGGGAATTGACCAATTGTACAATTCCTCTGTTGTCATGTCACCGAGAATGTTATTCAGAATACGGAGGTCACGATGTCTTGACAAGACAGTTTCGGCATTTATATTGCCAACGTTGCGATATGTGATGAGGACCGCTTTGCTTTTCTGGGCATTGGTTAATGTTTCTCCAGCAGCCACTCGGGTCCGCTTCTGCTGACTGTTCTCATCAACCGCTTGGCTGCAAAGCTCGATAATCTCATCAGCAACATCAATGATCATGGCTTTGTGCTTGTCGACAAGCTTAGCTTCGCCGACCTTCGCAAGTCTCAGTGCATGCGGTGGCAAAAAGAAGTAGACGTACAATGATATCGTAACGTTGTCGAATATCACCCCATCGCTGAAGGCTGCGGATGAGCACGCGCACGTCGCGCTCTTTGAGTTCCATTGCTTTCTGGCTCGCACTCTTGCGCTGCGGGCCGGGGATCTTGGGTTTCTTCGGTGCTTGGGAAGTAGATGGCTGGTCAACGTCCATACCCTCGTATGAAACAGGGGCGTGTGAGCGTTTACGATCCCGCAGCTCTTGGGCAGCCAGCTCATCCGCCTTTCGGTCCTCCTCTTCGCGGTCATACTTCTGACGCTCTTCTAGGGGAATAATGTCTTCCCAGCTCATATCATTTTTGACGTCGCTCACGGCGGCAAATTGAGCAAGGAAGCCTTCACCACCAAGCGAAGCACCTCCATCACCGCCAGCAGCCATGGTTTCGTGGTCTTCTGCCCGGCCCAAGATTTCATCGAGATCCATTTCGTCCAACTTTTGGTTCTGTTGAGAGTCGTCCTTGTCGAACCTATGACATGTTGAATACAAATGGTCCAGATACCACATTCTGCCCTTACATCTTTTGGGCACCATATTTGAGGACGGCAGTTAGCTCGTCTTTGCTCAGGTTGTCTGGTTTCACAGAATCTTTGAGCTTTTCGCCCTTGGAGCTGAGATGGGCCTGAGAGGTGTCCATCTGATTGATGACTAGTAGAATATCATCATTCATACGGTGGCACAGATAAAATGTCAGGAGCTTACTGGCATATTCTAAAACCATCTTTTTCTTGGCTCGCTCCAGAACGTCCTCTTCCATCGTGTCCTTGCTCACGAAACGGTAGACACTGACGTGCGACTTTTGCCCTATCCTGTGGGCACGTGCCATGGCTTGCAGGTCATTTTGAGGGTTCCAATCGCTCTATGACGAGGTTAGAAAACGCAAGCAACAGTCAAGATCGCTTACATCAAATATAATAACGGTATCGGCTGTCTCCAAGTTGATACCTAGACCACCAGCGCGTGTGGAGAGCAAGAAGGCAAAGTCCGGCGACCCAGGCGAATTAAAATGTGCAATAGACCTTTTCCGTGCATCCGAAGCGACCATGCCATCAAGACGCTGATGTTGGTATCCACGCAAGCTCATATAGTCGCTCAGAATGTCAAGCATGCGAACCATCTGACTAAAGATGAGAACACGGTGGCCATCTTGTCGCAGTCGCGCAAGTAACTTGTCCAGCAGTACCAATTTTCCGCTATTCATAACAAGCCCCTTGAGGGTCTCCTCGGGATTGTCGGTACGGATCTCTGCACCATCAAAAAGGTAGGGGTGATTTGCAGCTTTCTTGAGTTCCATAGCAATATTAAGTAAGCTGATGTTGTTATTCCCGTTGGCGCTCTTGACTAAACCCTGGAAGTTCTGTCCCTTCTGGGTCAGAAGTGGGTAGTATCGAGGAACAAGAAATCCAACCTTTGTGAGAATGTTCTTGTAGAAGTGAGTTTGGAGAGCACTCATCTCTACCCGAAGAATGCGCTCGCTCTTTGTGGGTAGAGAGGTGAGCACATCCCGCTTCAGACGTCGCAGCATCAATGACTCTAGTTGAGTGTGAAGCTCCTTGATTTTAGCTTCATGATCTGCATCACTGAGGTCAAACTCGTTGGTAAGAGCGACTGAAGGTCAAGTCAACATGCTGTACGAGAATTAATTAGGAATTATACTCACACTTCTCCGGCATTAAGAAGTGCATCAAGGACAAAAGCTCTGCGAACGAAACCTTAATGGTGTCGAAAACCTTCCGGTGTAATGCGTACCTTTCACGTTGTTCTGCAATGGAGTACCTGTAATGAGAAGCTTCGATGCAGCGGAAAACGATCGGAGCGCCTCGTACAACTGGCTCTCAGAGTTCTTCAAGCGGTGTGCCTAGCGATAGTAGCGAAATGCAATGGTTAGCGCAAAGCGGTCTGCACCACTTGTAAACGGACCTCATCTACGGCCAGCACCTGCCATTTGATGTCCGCCAATTCTTTCGCATCCCTGAGAGTCAATTCGTAGGTAGTGAGGAGAACGTTCATCTTCAATCGTTTGCTCGATGCGCCGAACTCATAAGTGCGAATAACTTCACGAGCGGCCGCTGTTCCGATATAGGTAATGACGTTCAAGTCCGGTGCCCAAGTGGCAAATTGGGATTGCCATGCAGTGATGGTCGAAAGAGGGACGATGACAAGAAACGGTCCATATTGATGCATCTCGTGAAAAAGGTACGAAATGAATGAGACGGTTTGAACGGTCTGAAAAAAAAAATCAGGACAACGGAATAGAATAGCAGTTATTGCACCTTTCCAAGGCCCATTTCGTCCGCCAAAATGCCGTTTTCACCCTTACTCCATAAATATGCCAGCCAATTCAGACCCGTTAGCTGGAAGTCTTTAAGCGAACCTCCCGTCGCCGATATATATTCCGGATCTTTTACTATCTTCTGGAAAGTTGGACGTTGATGCCGAGCGTATTGAACACTCTTATAGGGAAATTTAGCTTCCGCCTCGCGGGCGCGATAGGCGTCAATCTGGGTTTTGGCTATTGGGCGGATTTCGCTCTCGTCCTCCCACGTACAATGTTCATAGTTAAGGCCAGTCCACTTGCAGAAATAGTCTGTTCCATTGGACACTTCTGCACTGTCACGATGTGAGACGATGCGTTCGACAGTCTTGTAAGTCTCCAGTTCCTCCTTTTCGCGCTCCTTGTCCAAAAGAAGAGCCTCTGCATCTTCGGTAGAGAGACCGGGTGCATTGAGTCTGGCCTGATAGGATTTGTAGGCTTTAATGTAATTGTCGACCCGTTTGAGACCTTTGAAGCGCTTAAGGAACTCGTACGTTTCATCCGTGTTGTGGAGGTGTGAAAAGTTCTTCCACTTGATATGGAAACGCTGTGGTGGCATTTCGGTATGACGTCAACGAAATATGGTCTGGGACGTACCACGTTGCTGTACCACAGATCTTCTGGATCGTCTTCAAAAGCCTCATCTCGACAATGGCTCAAGACGGCCTCGATCTCGTCGTCTTCTTTGGTGAGGGAAGGGTCGACATAATATTTCTCTACGACCTCTTCCTCTGAGAGCATTGCAAGGTCTTGACTGTCCTCGTAGTAGTTTGGGATCTTGTTTCCTCGACTGGAGACACGAATCTCGTCTCCAGACGCACGCGGCCTCTTCTTTTTCTTCGATCGCGCGCCATAATCTGAGTCGGAATCTGATGAAGCATGACGTGTGGCTGCTTGGTGAAGAGAACCGTCAAACGAGTGTTGCAAGTATGGACGACAATGCAGCAACCTTTTGTGCGGGGCGCAGATGGGGTGGATGGAGGAGCCTTCTTCTTCTTCTTCCTGGAAGCTCTCTTCTTTCCATACTCGTCGTCTGCATAGGAAGTGTCGTCGTCGTCTTCATCGTCGTCGTCATCGTCTTCAGCATGGTCTTCGTAGCCCTGGGAGAGAGTATGGTGAGAAATGACGAGGATGTAGGATGTGGATGACGTACCGAGTCTTCCGCATCCTTGGGACAATCTCGAGTATTAGACGGGAATGGCAACAGGAGAGACGACGCACGTAGTTCTTGTCGGAATAGGAGGAGGGACCTGCAACCGGGATCTCCAAGACTGCAGAGGCGGTATCGTCGCCATACTCTGCGTCACCCTCTGCATCGGCATCCGGGTCAGCGTCGGGGTCAGCGCCGGGGTCGGTGTCGGGGGGGATGCAGGTAGTGGGGTGGAGGGCGGGATGGTCGTCGTCGGAGTCGACCTGCATGCTCTCGTCGCTGTCGTAGCCGAGGTTGAGAGCGTCGGGATTGAGCGCCATGTGATGGACGGGACGGGTGGTGGTGGTTGAGGGGAAAGGGGGGGAGGGAAGAGGTCGTCAAGGATGCTGTTGAGGAAAATGTTCACACGCGTGGCCATCGCTACGGACAACGCCGGGCAAGGCCCCATCGTCACCGCTCGTGACGAACTCCGGTTGTGCCGTGCCACACTTTTTGGACACGAAACTCGACCTTTCGCACACTATTTCCTTTCTGGCGCGACAGATGAGCACACAATTCACCCCTGCCCGCCACGCAACTTTGGGACGAAAACACGGTGGTCGTCGCCGTTATCTCGTCGCTCTGCTGCCGCACGGCGTCCGAAGCGCTTCGATGATGTAATCACACGTGTGGTGGCTGCTCACTGCCTGCGACGACGTTGACGACCTCTGCCAATATTTACTACCATTGCGCATGGCCTACTAGTGTGGGTATGGACACCCACTTTGCTGTTCTGCCTCGAGGTACGTCCGAATCTTTTCTACATCCAGACGTCCAACAGTGAGCCGGTTGCTTCAGACGTGATTGATGCCGTCGTGTTTCAACTCCCCAGTGCGACACCAAACTTGCCCCGATTTCTACGTCTTCCACATCCCAGGACAGGTGCCTCATCTCGTTGTCGGTACGACCCTACCTAATGCCACATTCCAGGCATTTCCTCGCTCTTCTTGACTCACGAGTCTGTTCCAAATGAGGATGAGCCCGGCCGGAAGCGGGTCTCAAAGATACTAGAGGTGCAAGCGGTGGAACCCCCCAACGCACGCTCTTGGTTCATGGGCGACGAGGTCGTCTCAGGCATGTCATACAGAACTCGGCCACTCTGATACTGAATGGGTGGCAGACGGGAAGCTCCTTGTCATGACACCCGTCGATCCACTGTTTCTTTTGATACCTATCCTTCGAGCGATCAAGCAGGTAAACTACGTTCTCTTTGCATGTCGCATACAGCCTGATCGTCCCAACAGCCCGATGGTGGCGTTGGCAACTTTCGGCCAGCAGAAGACATTTTTGAGGATGCAGCAAGGCGTATAGGAGAGGCGGCCGTGTCTGGTGCCACGCAGGACACGACGGTGTCTGTGAGGGTGGAGGATGTCGTCCAATTCGCCACACTCGAGTGCACAAAGAAAGCAATGAACCGGCTTTGTGATATCAAAGGCAAGCCTAACGGTCTATAGACAGCAATCTTTTAACGTGAACTACATCAGAGATAACCCCCGAGATCACCGTGTTTAGGTACTCGCCCGAAAAACTCTTGCAGGAGCTAAGAAGGAAGGTGGCGACATTGTCAACGCCTCGCATCACGGAGATGTCAAGATGCTTGGTACGAAGTCTCGCTAAAGATGCACTCATGGAGGACAAAAACGAGGACTTGCTTGACCGTGAGTGGTGATTGCGCGGATGAATGGTGATTAGCTGAGCACGACGACGCACAGTGGGAAGAACCAAGTTGGCTTGCGAACTACTGGGACAGTACCTTCCGCAAGACATCCAAGAGGCGCTTCTCGCTTCGTACGAGTATGTTCTTGGTCTGATTTTCGTGTGGGATGCTGAATGCCAGAAATAGCTGGGCAAGATTGGACACACACGTGAGAACGCTTGCTCAAGAGCCATCGTTACTCGTGTCTGAGAGCACCAAGAAGCCAAAGGCTGATCCTGAGGGAGGAAAAAAGCGGAAAAGGGACAACAAGGGATCGCACGGAGTGGAGAAGCTGAAAAAGGCCAATGTCAGTGGAATGTCCAAGCTGTCGACCTTTTTCGCCAAGACGACCGAGTAGCACTGTATGTCCACAATTCCAAATTGTTCCGGTTAGACGGCGACTGAGTGAGAGAGCGGCCCATACAGTAATAGAATTTGGCGAGGTGCTCATGATGGCGTGATATCGTCTCATAACCCATGATCCTGAATCAGCCGCTCAGATTCATTCAAAAGGACGATGGTGTCAGCCAGCACTCGGTAAAAAGATGGCCAACACTCCCCACGGCGGCTCGCTAAAGGTCCGTTTCTTGTTTTGCGGTGTTCTGCATGCAAACTGTGCTGTAGGATCTCCTCGCTCGCGATGAACCAATCGCAACACAGCTCAAGCACGAAGCAGCAACGCTCAATGACATAGTCCTCACCGAGGTGCGTGCCTCGGCTCGTTAGGAGGCCTGTCATGACATCGGCCACAGCGTCAGCTCTGTGACCTCGAGCTCATCCTCAGTGGTGGGTTCAGCCCACTCGACGGCTTCATGAACGAGAGTGACTACAACAGGTATTTCTTCTCTCCGCCATACTCTAATGAATCTCACCATCATCTATACAGCGTCGTCGATACGCTCCGGCTCTCCGATGGCACTTTGTTCCCCATGCCCATCACCCTCGACGTGTCATCTGATGACATCACCCGTCTTGGCATCACTCCCGGTGCCCGTCTTGTTCTACGAGACCCACGGGATGACGAGGCACTCGCCATTATCACTGTCCAAGACATCTACTCTTATGATCGTGCCAGGGAGGCTATTCAGGTCTTTGGGGCGGACGATCCCGCGCACCCTTCCGTCGCTTATCTGCGACACCGCGTCAAAGAGTATTATGTCGGAGGGAGGGTACAAGCAATACAAGCACCCTCACATTTCGACTACGTTGCCCTCAGATGTGAGCGCAGCGTTATCCTGTACTGACGAGTCTGTCTGATGCACCTGTCAGATACGCCTACCGAGCTGCGTGCTCACTTTAGGAAACTCTCGTGGAACCGAGTCGTTGCATTCCAGACGCGCAACCCAATGCATCGAGCCCATCGTGAACTTACTGTCCGCGCTGCTCGTCAGCGTCAAGCTAATGTCCTCATCCACCCCGTCGTCGGCCTAACCAAACCTGGTGACGTTGACCACTACACCCGCGTGCGCGTCTACGAAGCCATCATGGCGAAGTACCCAAACGGAATGGGTCATCTAGCACTCTTGCCTCTTGCTATGCGGATGGCTGGTCCTCGTGAAGCAGTCTGGCACGCCATCATCCGCAAAAACTTTGGTGCAACTCACTTTATCGTCGGTCGAGACCATGCTGGCCCCGGGAAGAATTCTCAGGGCAGGGATTTCTATGGTCCATATGATGCCCAGCAACTTGTGGCAAAGTACAAGGACGAGCTCCAGATTGAGGTGGTACCATTCCAACAGATGACCTATCTTCCTTCGACGGACGAGTATCAACCTATTGACGAGGTCCCTGCTGGCGCGCAGACCCTCAACATCTCGGGAACTGAACTCCGCAGACGCCTCAGGACGGGGGCACCCATCCCTGATTGGTTCAGTTACGAGTAAGCACAATGCCCTCCCGCGCCGATTTACGGCCGGATTCTTACGATGTTTGTGTAGAGCTGTCGTCAAGCGACTGCGTGAGAGTTACCCCCCACGCAACAAGCAAGGCTTTGTCTTGTTCTTGACTGGCCTGCACAACTCTGGCAAGGACGTGATAGCCAAGGCACTCCAGGTTGCCTTGAACGAGCAGGGTGGCAGGAGTGTGTCCCTGCTTCTTGGCGATGCTATCAAAGATGATCTGAAGCCAAAGTCGCTCACCCTGGAGGAACGGCATGATGATTTACAACGTGTTGCTTTCGTGGCAAGTGAGCTGGCACGAGCTGGCGCAGCTGTCATCGCTGCACCCGTGGCACCCGAGGAACGCTCAAGAACACTTGTCAAGGACACTGTCGTGTCTAGTGCCGGTGCTGGAGGCAATTTCTTCCTTGTCCACGTAGCCACGCCTCTCGAATATTGCGAGAACACAGACAGACATGGCGTGTACGCCCAGGCAAGAAGTGGGGCCGTAAAGGGCTTCGTTGGGGTCGATGTCGAGTACGAAATACCCAAGAAGGCAGACATTACTGTGGATGTTACCCAGCAAAATATCCCGTCTATAGTGCACAGTATGTGTTGCACAGTCCTTTTTGCAAGATATGTTACTGACCGTCCCTCAGGCATTATCCTGCTTCTAGAGACGAGCTCACTGATTTAGACGATGATGATGTTCACGATACTACTGTATACTAGCTGATACCAATGGAGATGTACTAGACTTTAAAAGTGCAAGAGTCAATTACATAGCCGACCGGTACGCGGACCGGTACGGATCCAGAATGTGAACCAGTTCCACCCGTTTCATCGTGCTCACCATGTTCTCCCTCATTCGGCGAGGTCCGCATTCGTTTGGGCGAGTTTCGAGCTCTTATCGATTATCAAGCAACCTCCGTCTCGCTGCCACACGCACCATGTCCGTCTACCACGGAGAGTCTGCCATCCGTCCAGAACCAGACAAGGTCCTCAAGGACATCGCAGACTATGTCCACAACTACAAGGTCACCTCAGACCTTGCGTTCGAGACCGCCCGTCTCTGTCTCATTGACACCATTGGTTGTGGTCTCGAGGGTTTGCGCTTCGAAGGATGCTCGAGGCTATTGGGACCCGTGGTTGAAGGAACCATCGTGCCAAATGGTACGTCTCGTGCTGTTCGGCACCACAGAACCAACGCCTGACCCCTCGCTGCAGGAACAAAGGTCCCCGGGACCAACTACCAGCTGGACCCCATCCGGGGTGCCTTCAATATTGGCACGATGATCCGCTACCTGGATTTCAATGACTGCTTCCTTGCCGCAGAGTGTCAGTCTTGTTCCTCAGCGCATCCATACGCCAAAGTACTGAATGTATACTATAGGGGGTCACCCGTCAGACAATCTAGGTGCCATTCTCGCAGTCGCCGACCATCTCGCGCGTCAGGGTCAACCGTTGACCGTCCACGACGTTCTCGAGAGCATGATCAAAGCACACGAGATTCAAGGTGGGCTTGCCCTCTTGAACTCGTTCAACCGCGTTGGTCTCGACCATGTCGTGCTCGTCAAAGTAGCCAGTACTGCTGTCGTGTCCAGGCTACTGTAGGCGTCCCATCTGGCTCGTCGCGATTTTAACACTCACGTGCATTGTAGTGGACTCTCCTATGCCCAGACCATTGATGCCGTCTCGCAGGCATTCGTCGATGGCCAGTCGCTCCGCACATATCGTCATGCACCCAACACCGGCCCTCGTAAGTCCTGGGCTGCTGGTGATGCGTGCTCGCGTGCCGTCAATCTTGCGCTCCTCGTCAAGAGGGGTGAACTCGGCCTCCCGTCCGTGCTCACCGCAAAGACTTGGGGCTTCTACGACGTTTTGTTCAAAGTACGACGTTTTCTCGCCACTTGCAAGGTAATTCTAACGATGCCAATCCGTTAGGGAAAACAATTCGAGTTCCAGATACCGTTTGGCTCCTACATTATGGAGAACGTCCTCTTCAAGATCTCTTATCCCGCTGAGTTCCATGCCCAGACTGCCGTCGAGGCAGCACACACTATTCACGCCCAGCTGAAAGCGTTGGGCAAATCTTCGGACGACATCAAGAGTGTACGCATCCGCACGCAGGAAGCAGCTGTTCGCATCATCGACAAGCAAGGTCCCTTGGACAACTTCGCAGACAGAGAGTATGGCCCCGCCTTCGTTTCCATTCATTTCAGGTCGATCTGATACGACGAATCGTTCTAGTCACGCCATCAGCTACATGGTCGCCTACCCGCTCATCTTTGGTGAGCTCACGTCCAATTCTTACACCGACAAGTCCGCGGCGGATCCTCGTATCGACGCCCTGCGTGCCAAGATCCATTGTGTTGAAGATACGACGTTCTCCGTCGAGTACCACGACCCCAGCAAGCGTTCGATCGGAAATGCACTTTTGGTGGAGTTGAATGACGGCACCGTACTGGACGAGGTTGCGGTCGAGTATCCCGTCGGACATAAGCGTCGCCGAGCAGAGGGCACACCTCTCTTGATTGAAAAGTTCAGGCGACACATCTCTTACCACTTTGACGTAGCCCACCAAAAGAGGTGAGTGTTTCTTGTCTATATCCCACACGTTGGTTGATTTCTTCCAGGATTCTGGACACCGTTTCCGACGCAAACACTCTCTCCAAGCTTCGTGCGGATCACTTTACAGACTTGTTTGTGAAGCAATGAAGTGCATAGTGGTCGTGACACTCGAATTCTTCAGAATGCACGTTATAAAAGCTGGTGTATGATGACATTAGAGCGAATAACTTCATTCCAGAGACCGAGAACATGGTGTCCACATTGAAAATGCGTGAAAAACTACAATCAAACTTCCTAACCTACCAGTCCGTGCGTCGTCCCTTACCCACTCGTAGTGGTAGACTCTCTGAGCTTCTTAAACCGGGATTTCCTTCGGTGACCATGCTGATGTCCTTCCTTCTTGATGGGCTGCTCTCGAGTGTTGTGCTCCTTGTTCCCTGGAAGCCGAACCTTGGCAGGCGACCTGTCGTGGAAAGCGATCCCTGAATTGCTTTCGGGTTCAGGCAAGTCAGGGATACCGGTCTTTCGTGTCACGTCAGCATGAAGCACCTCGAGATAGCGTCCCTCTTGCCCCATCGTTCCGTCATGACTTGAAGAACTACCATCAATCGTGACTTGGCTTGGCAACCTAGACGAGGACACAGACGCTGAGTGCTCCACGACTGCGGTGTCTTCTTCGGGCACAGATGAGAGGCGCCGTCGCATGGGACGTGTCTGGGATATCGAGCGTGAACTGTTGTATGAAGGCCCTCGAGGTAATGTTGGTGGTGACTCTGGGGAAGGAGGTGTGGGAACTACAGGCGAGTGGTAAGTGCCTCGAAAAGAGTTGATTGCACTGTCATTGGTAGAAGACAACGAATCTTTCGGCGGTATGACTGGCTGAAGTGGCGAGAAGTGTGCGGTCGGGGACAACGCTTGCAGCTGTTTGATGTATTTTGCTAGTGTGCTTGAAGAGGACGGGCTTTGCCTAAAGGATGCAGTCGAGGTTCGTGAGGCGGTAGTAGACGAAATATTTGTGCTCGTATCGAAATCGCGGACATCATCTTGTTCATCCCGGTCGTAAGCACGTCGGACATGCTGCGAGGTGTTAACACCGGACCGAAACTTCTGCGAAGGCATAGAAACCAGATGCTCAGTAGAGCCGACCAGCTCAGGGGAAAACGTCGAACAATACGCCAAATACGGAGAAAATTGAGAAGACCATCGAGGAGACGAGGAATTCGGTGGCGTTGGGAGAATATTTTGTGCCTGCGACTTTCGCTTCTGTAGCGCTTGCTTATACAGTTGTTGTTGGCGATATTGTTGCGCAAGCTCAATCGGTAATTGCCTCGCACCAGGGTTGGTTGATTCATTGGGACGGGGCTCGACAAAGATACGAGGGTAAGGCTGTGGAAATCCTGGGGCCACAGTGGCCGGAACAACAGGCTCAAACAGTCCGGAATATGTGTTATACGAATCCATGTCGACCAACGAGGATCTGAGCGCATGTCGGAGACGAGCGAGTTGCCACTCCAGAACACGATTGTCATCGATTGGAAATACGTCCGGATCATCAGCGAGCTTATCAGGAACTGCCATACCGACTGGGGTTGACTGTTCTTCGGTCCACGGAAGCCCACTGCAGGTATCGATATCGATGTCCGGTGGAACCTGACTCAGACTCAGAGTGTTGCGTTGGTCGTCGTGCCCTTGTCGCTGTGTCCGAGAAAGGCCTGGTTTCGAGTGACTTGTGTGAGAAGAGGTCCGCGATAACTTCGGAACATGATGGACAGCTGTCCTCTTCTTTTGTAGACGCGGTGGGACTTGACTGGATCCATGCAGTGAAACGTCGGAGTGGGAAGAGGAGCCATCGGCGCGGAACTGGTTATGAGGTTGATCGTCCGGACCCAAGCCCCAGATCATTTGAGCCACATTATCGTGTTCCTCGATGATTGTTCCCTCGGCACCTCTACGCAAACATTGATATCCAAATTGTTTCACGACATATTCACGACTTACGATGGACACCTAGCATATGGCAAGGAGAGGGGTCCATGGAGAGCCGGTATCGGGCGGGGAGGTGAGTTTGCCCAGGTGATCCAGTCTGAAAAGATTCAGATAGCGCTGCAGTGGGCCAATAGCTCTAGATATATGCATGTGAATTACCTTCTTCTTCAATAAGTGGTTCCGGAGAGTACTTTCTACGCAAAAACCCTTCAGGGAGTTGGGTACCAGTGGCGATTATGAGAAGCGATTCTGGAGAGGAAGGTGGTGAAGGCGTCTGGGGAATGTCAGACGGCGCAGGGAAAACGCAAACATGCTCGCGATGGCCGCCATACGATCCAAAGGAGTCGCCAGCAGTTGAGGGTGATAGGAAGAGGTCCACAGACGGTTCTAATAGTGGTCGAATGCGATCGGGCATTGACACCACTCGTTTTCCGTGACCTCCAGAAGGGATGGACAAAGTCTCGCTCATGTTTTCTGGCATGGAGACGATGCGACGGTTTCCGATTTCGCCGGCGAGGTGCCGAGCGGGTTTGCGCTTGGGAAGTCGGCGAGAAACCAGAGGGGCAAGTATCGGGCTCACTGGGCTGTTCGGAACAACACATGCCCCATCTGACCTGGGAGGGGATAGCTCGGCGTGTGCTTGTGCATGTGCGCGGCGTAGGACGGATGGAGCGGCGAGTACTACGGCAGGATCTGCGTACGGGGAGGGCACGGTTCTCGTGTCCGTCTGCACCGCCCTGTCCGCGTACTCCCTGATGAGACCCATCGGCGAGACGATGGGGGGAAGAAGGATAAAGAGGGGGGGAGGGGATGGGTATTTAAGGAAGGTGAGATGGAACAAATTGACTTTCCGCTACTCCGCGAGTTGCATTGCCGATGTGCCGAGCACGTGATGCCCGTCGGGAGTAACACGGATGAGCTCGAGAACTAACACAGCACCATTTCCCCTGCCGTCCATGCCATAGCCAACAGGAATGATCATTTCCGACGAAGACGACACACAGAAGATAAAGGACCCTCCTGTTTCCATCCCCACTGTTCGCTACCCGGAACCAGCAGCGAGCCGTCCTCATCTGCCCGACTATGAAACATCCCAGGCGCTGGCATTTCGCGACCGCGACGAATCACAGGTCACGCTCTACAAACCCCCTCCACGCCGTCGCATCCTCGACTCCCGCTTTTGGAGAGCCGCTCTCATCTCCCTTGTCGTATACATTTTCCTCACCCTCGTCATTGGCGTTCCTATCATCGTCCACGTACGTTTTATTCATTCTACTAATCCTTCTCTCACACCAAGACCAGAAGGAATACGAGGACCAGCAGAAATACCCTCTCAACGAACTCACCTACGTCCTTTGGCCAAATAAAAGCACTGCCTACCACCCTGGCGGCACAAACAACTCAAGTTCCCTCCAAGGAGGGGTGGTGCCTATCTGTGCCAACTGGACAGATATCCAGTATCGTGAGAGTGGCGACGGTAATGACACCATCGTCCTAGCGGTGCAAGTCTTTTTGTCCTTTGTCCCAACCACCTTCCTTATCCTACTTGCTCTTTTCACAGCGCTGAAAACTATGTCTCTCCAAATGGACAGTTCTCCATCTCTTCAAATGCATCCAGCTCCAGTGATCTCAACCTTGTTCAAGGCGCCATGTTCACTGGTATCAATCCCAACGAGTCTGTTCGAGATGCTGTCTTGTCAATTGTTATGCAATCATCCTCCTCTGGCATTTTCAATCGAACTTCTGTCTGCTGGGCTGTTGCCGACAACTTCACTGATCTTGGTCTTTATGTTTGTCTTTCATCCTCAATGGTCCCATTACGTTTACTCACGTTCTTCCAGTTCCCGGACAATCTTACCTTGACTGACAATATCCTATACAATATCACTCTTCTGTTTCCACGAACTGGCACACCTTCTCGGGTCGACACCTTCTCCACGTTTCTACCCATGTCCGAACAACGGTTCGGCTCATTTGATGGCAATGTGAACTTTGACAGAGTTACGATCGAAGGCCCTGTCTCTCGTATAAATGCCGATGTAAGCCCGGAATAGTCAAATGCTTGCATTATTTGACCTTCGGGATGACAGTACCTACAAGCTAACATGCTGCTAGTCGATACATCACTAGAACGAATTGTGGGGACATTCCAGGCACATGCTTCTCTCCTCATCAGCACTATTATGGCGTAAGTCAGTCTACTCGTACCTGTTTGAACGTCATTCATGCCAGGATCGTTATCCATAGCCCCATCATTGCCAACATTAGCTTGTACAACGACCCCAAGTCTCCAGTCCCTACTTTCCTCGACATACACACGGGAAATAGGTGTGCTGATCTTCTATCTTCTGTTTTTACGTGGCTTTTAACATTGCTCTCACAGCAACTTGACCACCAACATCACCCTCCTAGCGCCTAACCTCAGTCCTCCGCCGCGACCCAACTTCGTCGCGAGCCTTCGCACCTTTTCCGGCTCCTTGTCCACTAACGTTGCACACGACGCGAACTCTCCCCCGACAGTTCTCCAACTAAACGTCATCAATGATCTCGGTCCTGTCAGTGTTACCCTTGACAGCCTTTATGAGGGAATATTCCAGGTAGACACAAAACAGGCATTCGCGACTGTTACACAGGGCAACGCGAGTTTACCAGACCCTTGGATTCCGGGGGCGACAAGGACTATGGTGATGGATATGAATTCAACCATGCGATCATATGGATGGGTTGGCTGGGGAGCTGAGGGGACGCCTTTGAATGCGTATCAACAGGGAGAAGTAGTGGTCGACTCTTCGCTTGCAAACGTGACGTTAACTTTCCTTGGATAATTGGCTTTGGGGTGCAGAATATGGAAATAGTCTGGCAAGCGTCTTCGCCATTGCTTGTTGACAAATCTAGCGGCACAACTTATCTATCCCGTTACCGGTCCAGGTACATCATCATGGCTTGGCCAGATTTCTGGACAACTTTTCGCCGACCAACCTCTCACTGATACATCTCATTCCTTTCAATTTCGTCTGGCCACGGTCCACTGGCATGGAAATGTAACTTCAGTGGTATTTTACATTCTCTGTATGCTCATAACTTAATAGACGGACTCCTGCTGAGGTTGCTGCATTATTACTGTAACATCTGTCAAAAGTCAAAATTTTGTACAATATGTGTTTATCTTGGGTTGATTCACACAATAAAGCACCGACCAGAGGAAGGTTGAACTTTGTCATACATCCACGCCATACATCCATGCCTTGCGGTGTCTCACAAGTGGTACCACCATCACCTGTTCTGTATCATCCTTTGGTGGGCCTAAATTCCGCCAACAGGGCGCGCAGAGCAAACACGGACTGTCACCTAGTCGGATGTCCCCTACAACAGTAAGCACCGCAGGAACTTTGGCACAAGCTTTGCAGACATTGCCGATGGTGGGCGTAACATGTGTAGTGAGAGGGTATCCCGAGGGTGGATCAAAGGAGTGAGCCAGCCTTTGGATGACGTCACGAATAAGTAGCGACACACCAACGCAGTACACACCTTATCTCATCGACGACAATAAAGTGCTCACAATTTCCTTGGTGGAGCATCCAATAGGGCTGGTTAATTCGCAGTGTGAGGGAGATGAAAGGGGTCTCGCTCAGCGACATGGGTGACTTGGTGATCTGCGGTCGTTTTTCCTCTGGCAGTCCTTGTAGATGAGACAAGAGCTTGCTAAAGCAAAAATACGTCACCCAAAGGATTATCTTTCTTCGAGGAGATTGGACACACTTGGCGTAATCATTACCTGGTCGACCGTCCCCATACGCAACATCTTCAATGAGCAATATGCACCCTTCTTCAACAGCCTTCTGAGCTTGCTCTTCACTCTCGTACACGTACCCTCCCACATCGCCCTGGTTGTCAACAACCTCGCTTGGCATTTCGCTCCACTCACATGGAATCACTCGGACGAAATCCGCGAGGGTCTGAGAAGACAGCACGACATGCTGGGAGAGACGAGTGACCTGGCTATGAATCCAAGGCACACGGTTGTGCACAGTGAGCGTAACAAGAGCATCTTGATGCAATGAACTCAGTGTTGAAAACGAAACAGAGTCGGCGCCTGTAGGAGGAGGCTGAGAGGACAGCTGGTTGCAAGTCAACGTGCCATATCCCGATTTCTTGACGCTTTTGAGTGCATTAAAGTCCGAATGCTTGGATGCGCGCATGAATAACGCGGATTCCCGGTTCAGTCTGTCCAGGAAATTGTGATCAGGTTTGTAAGGGGAATGCATATCACACTACGTACCCCCAGCATTGAAGAGAAATAGCTTCCAGCTTCTCCTGTAACGCGCGCACCTCTGGTAGGGTTTCTACCGTGTCGGGATCTGGTAGATACTTTCGCTTGCGACTTTTTGAGACAGAACCACCAGCTTGACCATGAACTGCGTTAACTGCGGCAGCATGTGTGCGATGCAAATGCGCAGAGAGCATAGGGTTCCCCCATACCCCCTCGACTGTAGCCTTCAGATCGGTGATACTGTTGTGCGGATCGAGAACCTAAATTAGGTGGGCACGACTGGTGGAGGTCCCACAAACGCACCCACATTCTGTCTCCACCGTAGCTCGTTCGTCTTCTGAAAGGCTCCGCCAACCGACATGATTTTGAAGCGCGTCAACTCCAGAGGGTAAAACAAGCGATGTGGTGTCATCGAGAAAATTGCGGATGGATATGGGCTCTGAAGGAGGACCAAAGTAGGAGTCATACCCTCGCGTGAGGATCTTATCAGCGCTCATGGCAAGAAACTACACTCGAAGTATCGAAGTTGCTGGCCGATGGCAGGGTCGAGATTATACTAATTCAATATACTACTAGAACAAGTAACTTTCCTAGTTCGTTGTTTCCCCCAGCCCAATCCATTCCCGATAGTTTGTAGACGATACATGCCATGTAGATATGCAGTTCATATGACCAACAATGTCTAGCGACGTCCCGACCGTGGCGGAGAAGTAGCCTGTTTGACAACCGCTTCCTTCGCTGCCTCCACAGCAGACTCCGAACCTATAATTTTGATCAGTTCGAAATCGTCGCTCTCTCACCAAGGTAGCACGGGAAACGCACCAATGATAATAATGACGTTACTGTCTCGGCTGACGGTAATATCAGCGCCAGTCTCAGCACGCAGACGAGCAACGTTGGAGCCTTTTGTCCCAACGATCCTCGGGAACACAGAACGATCAGCGAGGGTCAAGAAGCCGACGTGTGTCATTGCTTCAGCCTGTTCAATGGCTGTCTTGATATCATTCTGTGCTCGCTCGAGATTCTCAATATCCCTTGCCTTCAGAGTCCATTCTGAATCGCCTTCTTCCGCATCTTGGTAATTGAGAGCAACTTCCCAGTTTGATTCAATAGCGTCATCTTCGGCATCGTCAATCCGGGCGGTGGGTGCACCACTTTGCGGAGGATGAGTGGGCACCGCCGATTTTTGAGGGTGAACAGATTGGTCGACGTATACACCGTACGAGCGGAGGTTACGGAAGAAGCTACCCTGCTGCGAGATCGCATGGTGATACTTCAAGGGTACAGGTATCGTGGCGGTGATTGGCTCTACAGGTGTATACACCTTCCGGACTCGTGCCTGTAGGCAGTCAGCCGCTGCTATGCGTTCATCATCTCGGGTTGCATACCCTGAGTTCATCAATCGCAGCCTCGCAAGCAGACCGAGATCCAGACACCTTAACAATGTCCGCCGGGTCCGCATCCTTGATCTCATCTGCGTTGGAAGCTTCTCCCACATGACTGTAGGACCGAGAACCGGGAAATTGTACTTGGACACCTATACGAGTTTGTAATTCATTCAGGTGCTGACCGCCTTTGCCAATGAGATTGCGATGCTGAGCTGCCGGGATCTCGACAGCTAGCACTATGCGGTCTCTCAGGATAGCAATCGCCTTCTCGAGTTCTACCTTGATTCTGTTGACAAGAGTAGGTTCTCCGCGAAGACGCACTTCATCGGTAGGGTCGCCGTGTCGGGGGCTGATATAAAATGGTTAGCTAGAGGCTACTCACTATTAAAGGGTGGCTTACAACCGAACGAGTCCTGCCTGAAGTTTAGGGTCGGTCGGACCACCGCAACGAACGATCAAGTCCTTTAAACCCTGGCCACCAGCCCCAATGATGGTTCTATGAAACTTTGTCTCGATGATAACCGACACTGTTGCCTCCTCACCAACCTGTTCAGCGATTGCCAGGATAGCAGTTTTGGCAGCACTAATAGATTCCTTAGTTCCACGGACGCTGATGTTGGTCACCGCATTATTATCATCTGTGGCTTTGTCGATGTCGATCTGGGCGCCTGTGTCGTCCTTGATCTCGTTGATGCTTGCACCGCCTTTACCGAGGATGCGGGCAACTGCACGAGTCGGGACGGTGAATTGGAGAACGTGGTTGGACTCCTTTTCAAACTCTAGAGCTTCGAGAAGTTCTGACTTGGCACCAGCCACACCCTTCTTACCGCCCTTAACGAGGACTTCGTCTGGCTTAAGTGCCTCACGGGTCCTATTCTCGCCGCTTTCTGAGGAGCCCCGGGGGAATGTGATCTTGACCGCATATTTCTCCTCGAGCCGAATGGCATATTTACCATTCTGCCCAATCAAGGAAGCGTGGAATTGGGCGGGTATTTTGAGGGTTTCCGATGTCTCGTCCGCCTGCATCGTATGTTAATGACGCGTTAAATGTAGCCATTACGAGGAACTAACCAATCTTTCGACTTGTGCCAAGATACGCTTTTTGGCTTCCTCGACGTTCTCCTTACGTCCTGTGATCTACGTGGAATGTCAACTTGATTCCGTGACTTGTATGTAACGGCCTACCTTAATTCTGGACTTTTGGTGAACGGGCTTCTTTTTCTTGCTACTGTCTTTCTCCTTCTCCTCGACCTCATCAGAAACGTCCACCCTGACACCAAGTTGATCTCGTAGCCTATTGATAACGGCTCCCTGTGCACCAACAACCCGACCAACATATTCCCTGTCGATGTCGAATTCCGCTGACTAAAATATTGCGCATAGATTCGCAATGAAACAGTACCGAAAGGTTGGATTGACTTACATAGCTGCTAATAATAGCGTCGTTCTTGGCATCCTCGACGACTCGGAGGATCTCCGTAATGGCACGGTCAACATCCACGCTGACTCCACGGACCAAGATTACATCTTGATTCGTTGGATTGCCTGTCTCAGCGCCCACCTTGATCGACAGAGTTGTGTCCTCGCCGATGATGCTGAAGTCGCGAGTTATCACCATTTATGGTTAGGAATTCGTACTACTTACGCGTTAAGAGTGGTGCCATCTTTGCCAACCACTGCTTCATGCCAACGTTTCTCGACGGATATCACCTCGCTCTTGACATCAGCAGCATCCTTAACCATCTTGGATAGTTCCGCAGTAACATCATCCAAATGCTTCTCCTTGTCAACAGGCGAAGGCGAGGCAGACGGAGACAGAGGGTCATAAACCAGGAGAACCGAAGACTGCTCCGCAGACTCAGGAGGGAAGAAGACTTGAACATTGTGAATCTCGTGGAACTGCTTCAACCTGAAGTGTGTCAGATAGACTTTTGAATATGCCAAGCAAAAACTTGCTTTTTCGCATGTTTTCCTATAATGACGCGGTGGATGAGCCAATCAATGGGAACCTCTCTGGTCGCGCCGATCAGCTTTCCAAGAAGTTCCGAAACTTGTCTGATGACACTATCCACCAGAGGCTTCTCTCCGACGATATCGATGTTAAGAACCGAGGCCTCGCTAATTGCCGTGTTCGAAGGCGTGAAGACCGAAACTCCAGGATGAGCATCACTAAGAGACTTGGGGTAGTTGATGCGTATCATATAAGTCAAAAGCTGACGCGAAACTGTGATAGGAAGGGGAAGAGGGAACTCGTGTATGTACTGCGAATTCGCCTTCTCCATAACAGCACCAAAACCGGCAGATATGTCCTCTTGCTTGCCATAGACCAAGACCTCTTCACTTTGTTCATGTGTTTCCGGAATGACAACAGAGCAACGGCTGTTTGCCATAATCTCATCAAGAGCTTTGCCAACAAGGAGACGGTGCTGGCGTTTGGGTAAGGAAATCTTGGCGGAAATGAGTACGGACTTGAACGTTTCGATGGTTCCTTGGATGGTTTCGACAACACGAACGACTGCCTCGCGGTCACCACTGACGATAACCTCACGTTCCAGAGCATTCAAAGCAAGGTGAATGTCGCCACCCTGTGCTGCCTCAATGAAGAGTGCACGGCGAGCAGTAACGAAAGGAAGGATGTGACGTGGGATGTCTTTGACACGTTGAGTTGACTTGGAAATCCTAGCAGAGATGATCTCGTTTAGCATGGTCTGGGCTTCGTACACGAGGGGTTGAGGACCCGTGATTGTGATAGGAACCAGAACTTCATCTTCCTCATCAACCGGCGTGACAGTCCCGCTGGGATGACCGTTTGGATGACCGTTGGGTGTAACACTGTCCCTACGAGGGATATCTACCTTGACTCCAGTTTGCTCCCGCACCTGTTTCAGATTGGCACCTGTGACGAATGCTCAGCATTCTGAATTCTCAGCAGACGGATAATGACCAACCCTTGGGTCCAATGACGGCGGGAATAATAGATGCAGGAGCAGATAGGGTGACAGTGACCTGCGACTACGTTAAAAAAAACCCACCAAGAGCTACATATCCACCCACCACCGGGCTCAAGAGGGCTAACAGGTTACGCTTTGCCTTGTCAAGCTCCTTTTGAGACTCAGACTTCATGTGGAATGTGGTTTGACGCGTCTTCTGGTTGGCAGAAGCCTCGATCTTGACCTTGAATTTAGACATGACCTGTTTCATAATTTCTCCAAGAGTAGGAAGTTTGCCATCCCTGTTCGCCGCAATTTCGATTGCAGACAAAGTGAAGGAGTCCGAGACGATAGGCTGAGACCTGACAACTGCCTTGATGCGGGGACCAGAGTCGGCACCCCAAGCAGACTTGACGGGGCGAGAGGCAGGGGTAGCAGAGGATCCAAGTGACGGGAAAGCGGAATGATCGCTCGTGTCCACTACGCTGTCGTTGACTGGGGTCACTTCATCCTCCACTAGGGCCGGGAAAGGATCTGGAGCGCCTTCGAGCCCATGCAGCTTCTGAAAAAGAACAAAAGTCGTCAAGTCTAAAGAGACTCAATAACAAGTGACCACACCTGAAGATCAGCCGCGCCCATACCTGGGGAAGTCGCCGACGTGTCCATGTGTCTGAGATTTGGGAATGTCCGAAATATAGCACCTTTGACAGAAATACCTGAACGTTGAGCTCGACAACCAAACTCAATGCAATGACCGAAAAAAAGTATGATGATGAGGGTGTAGACGTGTCCCGCCGCCAGCCCAAATACTTTGGGTAATGGACGTGTGAACGCGATCCTATTATGTAATGGCCGAGATCATAGTACAACCTTCTGGCATCGTCCGAGTCCTTACACTGGCACATAATCGAAATTGAGAGACATCAAGCAAAGTAATGGTATGTTCACCAGCCCAATTGCTCCATGCTCCAGCCAAACACTTTTCCCTCCTCATCGATATAAACGCATAGCCTCTGACCTCTGTCCAGGTCACTCACCCGCTTTACGTCTTCCGGCGAGAGTGCGATCAACTGCACGCGGTCAATCACGTACGTTCCCTGTTTGAATGACAGGTTCCTCACTGTAATATTTTCCTTCTGCCTCTGCGGATTTTGGCTCTTTGGAACAGCGGTGTGTCCCCTGGCGATGTGCCACGACAAGGTTACCTGGTTCGGCGTCACGTTGTACTTGGCAGCAAGTTCCCCGATGACGGGGTCATCTCGGACAGTAGCATAGCCTGCCTATTGTTCAGCCGACATTCTAGGTTCTAAAATAAAGTTACCAGTTGGTGCGTAAGCTGTGAGGTAAATTCCTTTGCTCTTGCAGTACTTTAACAGTTCAGGCTGAGCGTGGTATGGATGGAGCCTGGAACACATGAATGAGAAGCCGAGTAAGATGACTACAACATACTTACTCAACCTGATTAATTGCTGGGATAACCTTGGCCGTTGTCAACAATATCTCGATGCTGAAAAAATCAGTCAGTGATAATGGTCTCTGAGGTTCACAAAGTACGCACTTCTTGATTGAAAAATTGCTGACGCCGATGGCTCTGACTTTTCCACTGGCCAAGACTTGCTCCAGCCGCGCCCAGGTTTCACTGAAAGTCGGGCGCTCCATGACCACGTAGGACCCATCGACCATTAGCGGTTCGCCATCCGCTGTTAATGGCCATGGTCAGCTCTGGGAGAGCACAAGTCAGACGTTTGTCCACCTACGTCCACGAGCAATCGTCTGAGGCCAGTGTAGCAAGTACTAGGATCGACCTGGTAATTGAAGGAGGTCCAGTGAAAAAAAAAGAACGGACGAGGTCGTAATAATCCAACTTGGCGTTTTCCAAGCTTTCGTCGATCGATTCTTTGACCCGGTCTGTGTGATGCCAGCTGTATGGTCGTAACGATAAGATGGACAGGAGGTGCGGGACGTCACAATCAACTTACGGAAACTTTGTGGTCACAAAGATCTGTTCCCGAGGGACGTCGGACTCGCGGATTGCAGCACCTACGGCAGCCTCGGTTCCTTGTGATACGATCAAGTTAGTATGGAATAAGATGAAGATGGGGAATAACATGGACCATATAGGAAACCAGTGTCCAAGTGCCTATATCCGTTCTATGAAGGATGTCTGTCACGGGGAGCTCCTATCAAGCGTACTGGCACACCTGAAGGGCAGTAA
The DNA here is from genome assembly GCA_038094595.1 of Pulveroboletus aff. annulatus. Classification (NCBI taxonomy): domain Eukaryota; kingdom Fungi; phylum Basidiomycota; class Agaricomycetes; order Boletales; family Boletaceae; genus Pulveroboletus; species Pulveroboletus aff. annulatus. Next base: position 145,231 of record JBBPTX010000021.1, on the reverse strand, counting down.
GGATCCAGGTATTGGCCACGGCTCTGTCCTCTGGTTTAAATCCTGCCCAGCAGCCGAGGCCTAGTATTTGGGTGGTTGAGTATGGTGACCGGAAAAGCTGGAGAAAGTATTTACCAATGGCAGGCATCTTGACACCATTGTTGAGTGTTACGACTGGGACTGCGGCCATATCTCAAGTTGAAACTTGTGACACTTGGATGATCGCTGATCAGCGCTTCAGCCCGGCCCGGCAGTACATTGTCCGCGGGTGTCACGTGCATTGATGGAAGCTATGTGTACGTGTCATTAATTGATGTTACTCTCGGAAAGACATGCACCGCGCCTGTCCTAGAACTTGCCTCGCACTCGCGTTCGCGATTGCAGTCAGCACCTGCGTCCACGGCTCGTCTTTTCTCGGCGACGCACTCGTCCGCAGACACCAAGTCCAGGACGTCCTCGAACACGAACCCGTCCGCGGCGAACCTCTCTGTCAACGTCAAGTATGCCTCATTCTGGTTTTCTTGCAGAATTGTCACAGTATGTTAGACCACAGGTCCGATCGAGACTACAACGTGTGACTATGAGACCATCGAGAGTGTCAACGAAGAGCTGCACGCAAACCTCCGTGATCTAGTTCAGACTCCATTTTTTAGGTACTTCCAGGTGCGCGACATGCCTCGAACCTACCCGAACCTACTCAATTATTGACAGGTCGACTTGTACCGAGAATGTCCATTTTGGCAAGAGAACGGCTTTTGCATGAACCGTGAGTGTGGCATCACGACCGTAGATGAGGTATATGAATGTTTCCGTGGCCAAACGTTGCTCTCAATGCGTGTTATAGGATGAAATACCCGAGAAGTGGAGGGCGGCTGCTTTGAGCAAAATAGACTTTTCTCCTACTGATCAGGTATTTGTCAGTGTCGTCATCGCTTCTGCCATCACTCATTTCGAATTCCTGGCGGATCCAGTTACCAGGTTGCTATTACCGCGATTCTGACTTTTGTTTCCTCGATGATATGACAGGTTTGCTTGTGGCTTCCACCCTGCGTGTCATGCGCTTACATGATTTTGTGCTAGAGGGGGATTATGTTGATTTGACACTAGTTCCTGAACGATACACTGGATATTCCGGGGCCTCTCCACATCGTGTCTGGCGAGCGATCTATGAAGAGAATTGTTTCGGTCTCTCAGAGTTGAATCTCCTTACCGGAAGATCTGCTGCGCTTATTAGCCTTCCTGACACTCTGACTAATGTCCTTCGTCAACCTTTGGAAGGCGAGGATACAGATGGAGAGTGTCTGGAGAAGAGAGTCTATTACAAGATCATTTCCGGCACGTATTTTTACCAGATTAATTGACGTGTCTGTATTGATCGCATACAGGTCTTCATGCGTCAATTTCAACACATATATGTACGGAGTGGTTGAACCAATCGACTGGAGAATGGGCAAGTCTTCGCCACTCTGAGATCCCATTCTTCTCAGATGACTTCAGGCTCCCAACCTTGAATGTTTTGTCACCAGGGTAGCCTCTCATCCCGAGCGGCTTCAGTACATCTACTTCAATACGGTCTTACTCCTCCGTGCCGTCGCCCGCCTCGCACCGTATCTATCCGAATATGACTATTGCTCTATGTCAGGAAACAGCCTTGTCCCCCATCATCATCCACACTTGCCCGACTCGGAAGAAGAGGTCCAGATGCTCGCTAGACTCGATAATGTAATGACCATCGCAAAGCACGTCGGGAAATTTGATGAACAAGTGCTTTTCCGCGGGGCCAACGCTGACGTCCATGAGCTCCCTCACTTTCAGTTATCTTATCACTGATTCACTCCATAGGTCCTGAAACAGGAATTTAAGCAACATTTCCGTAACGTATCCCGGATCATGGACTGTATTGGTTGTGATAAGTGTCGTCTGTGGGGAAAAGTGCAGACCACGGGCTTAGCTACGGCTCTCAAGGTCTTGTTTGAAATTGACGAAAAAGCCCTTCGGTAAGTCTCCCTTTGTTTCTTATGATGATCTGTCGCGAAAACTAGTTCAACCATATAGTCACAACACAAATCAGAACCTCTTACAGCGTTCGGAGGTGGTGGCATTGATCAACACCCTCCACCGATTTAGTGAGAGTCTGCACGCTGTCGAACTCTTCCGGGAGATGTGGAAGAGGACCGGAGAGGATGATTCTGCGAGATTGATCTATGAGGCGGAGAAAGCAGTCTCCGGGAATGTAGGCCTGTTTTGCATGAGGTTTGGTACACGACTCAATGTCATTAATATCAATTTTATAGTCACCTCGGACAAATCCTGGGGTACAGAACGCGCCGAGGGAGCCCCCCACTGCTTCTACGCCTCATCCCACAGCGAAATCTTTGCAACAAGGCGTCTGGAGCAGACTTCAAGTACAACTGTTTGATCTTGTGGATAGCTGTAGACGACATACCCTTACATGTTTCGGTCTATTGTCGGGGATCTGGCAAAGGCTAACAAAGATGCAGCCTCTGCACGCAGAACTCTGACGCTACAGTATCTAAATCCTATTAATACACAATTTTGACAGCTTCTCCAGGAGACTTGTTGAGACTGAATCCCATGTCAATTGAGATCTTCAGAACAAGAGCTAAGATGTGATGTTACATTGGCACGCCATCCACATCATCCTCTACCATGGGTTCTCCATCTACATCAGTATCATCTGTCCCAGGACCACCCGATAACGGAACGCCGTCAACATCCTCATCAAGGGGGACACCATCAACATCTTCCAGGGGAGCACCATCAACACCCTCATCAAGCGGTATACCGTCAACATCCATCTCTTCAATCGGCATGCCGTCCACATCATCACCATTCTTCGTATCATGGGGAGTGGGTGCAACAGGTTCTTGGGCTGGTTGGAACGACTTAGCCTTGAACCGGGACGCATAGGCTGATTGGGCTTCCAACATATCACCTCCACTCTCGTCTTGTTGCTCGGCTTTCAGTTCCGCATGGCCAGTGCCGTCAAGCCGCGCTCGAAGTTCGCTCGTAAACTCGGGCGGAAAAACGATCCAGTCTTCCCAGATGTCCACAACAGCCGTTATCTGCTTCTTAAATGTTTCTGCCGTGATGCGCCCAGGAAAGGAGTGGTAAATGGTGGAAAAATGATCGAAAACGATGCCGAGTCGTGACTGGAACTCCTGGCGGAACTTCCATGCACTCGGTACTGGAGCGGCTGAATTATGCAGTATGTCACAAATGAGGTGAAGGCGTGCGATCTTGCGTGGGACTGGGGTGGCGTCCACTAACAAGGACGAGATGATGATGTCGGAAACCTAAGAAAAGGCAGTGAGAATAGGAAACATGTTGATAAATCGGGTGCAAACCTCACGAGCAGCCTCGGCATGTTCCAGGCTGAACGTCATACAGCGGGCAAGTTCACCGCGTTTGCCAGAAACGGCACGCAACATCGCTTCAAACCTCTTCCGTGCGAGTCTCCCCAGCACGGTCTTCTTAGTACGTTCCTGCTCTGATTCCTCCGCGGAGTCGGTGGAATATACCGAATTATACCCCTGATATTGGCGTGTCAATGAAATGCCAAACATATATGGACATAAACGCACATCGTCATCAAAGTCCGGTTCCACAATGTCATCGCGCTCAACCAATCCTCGGTAAAAGGCATGTCTGTGGTGCTGTGATATCTTCGTGAAAAATAATCAAAATGTCGTCAGGCAGCTCACCTTCCGGTTTGTAAGGAAAGCGTATTTCGGATTGTTTCGTTCCCACTCTTTGAGATTGCTTGCATACTTTTGGCCATGTCCTTTCACCTCGGCAGCTACTGCACGTATGAACGTGTCTGTGACACCAGGCTCGTCTTCTTCACGTCTTCTCGAGGTACTGCGTGATCGTCGACGAGGACTACGGCTATCATACCGCCTTGAATGACTGTACGAACGACGACGTCGATGCGGAGGCGACCGACTATAGCTGTATGACCGACTTCGTGATCGTCGGGAAGACTTGTGTCCATGACCACCAGAGCGGGATGAGCGGCGCCCGGAGGAATATGAACGGCTTCTACTCCTTCCCCTCCCATGATGTCGGTCTCTAGAACCGGAACGCGAACGGGATTGACGGGATGAAACTATGAGAATGAGCTGAGCCTCAGACAACAAGAGAACTCGGGAAGAACTCGCACCGTACAGCGGCTTCGCCGCCATAGGGACGGCTTTGCTCCACCCGACCCGTAATACAGAGCCCCCCCAGTCAAAACCATCAAGTTCTCTCAGTGCAACCTCTGCGTCTTTGCGTTTCATGAACGAGACAAATCCACTGAGTCCAGTATTACGATTTCGTCTCGATGTGGTCATATCACTGCCGGGGCCGCTAGTGCCGTCGCCACGGGGCCACATGATCTTGACCTGAATACATGTTCTAAGCTGAGAAAGGTCTCAGTGAAGGCAAAAACCTACAGAGCCGACGGGTCCATGACGAGCGAAGAACTGGCCCAAGGATTGTTCTGTAACACTGGAAGGCAAATTGGCGACGAAAAGATTGGATGTCTGGGAAGCCCCGCGTTGGAGTCATGGAAGAATGAACCTTAAAGTACTACCCACCTCGGGATCACCACGATCCTTACTCCCACTCTGGCCCTCGTACGCTAGAGGAGATCGACTGAGAACGTCGATCCGGAGACGCACACGGTCACAAACCTGCCAAAGCAGTCACGGATCGTCCGTGAGCTGCAAGTGGCGTTGAATAATTTCGAGTACACTGTATCACCTCGGCTTACCAGAACGAGAATATCGAGCCTCTCGCAATGCTTGCTCCCTAAAATGGAGTGACGAGTGAAGGAGCATAGTTACAATTCTACATACCTCTTAATTTCCTCGAGGAATGAATCCATAGCGCGCTTGCCTTTTGGCTTTGGTACACTAGTCAGCGGAGAAGCCTAGGGATGTATCAGTTTACATGATCATGAGCATAGGAACATACGACAACCCACTTCTTCCATTTCCTCCCGCAAGGCTCTTGCACGAGAACTTTCAGTTGTAATTTTTGTGGAGGGCTGGTAAGGCGTTTTCGCGTCCCCTCCGCCTCGAACAAACGTGGATCCCGCCTTCTTTCTGCCTGGGTCCTCCCCCTCGAACGCGTCTAAAAAGTCGGCATACGCCTTAGCCGCGTTCTCCTCTTCCTCTTTCTTCTTAGCCTCTGCTGCTTCTTTCTCCTTCTCTCGCCGAGACTTGCGCACGGTCCCTTGAGCATACTGGGACAACTTTTGGTCGTCCAGTGGCTTTTGCTGGTTATGTGAAGCAAATTGGTGAGTGCCTTGACATGAAAGAAAGAGGTCCTATCCATCGCACTGGGAACGAAGGTTCTTCGTCGCCATTGTCAAAGAACGCTGCTAACTTGGACTTCGTTTTATCCATGAGATAGTCAGACGGTGGAAGTGGGGTATTACAGCCAGTATGCCTCAAGGTTGGAGACAGAAGAGTATACAAGTTCCCACGTCCACATACATCACTCTAGACCCAGCAAGGTAGAAAGTATCTACATCATCAAGCTAGCCAGACCTCCCATGGCATAAGCCATCGGCTTCAGAGGTGGATGAGCTTGTGCTTCAAATTGGTAGTATGTTAGATCTCCAGCAGCGTCTATGCGGATCTATCGGCGCTTTATCAGTGCGTGTCCATCTCAAACACACTGAGCTACACACATATGCTCCCTTGTTCCCCACTTGATCAACGTAGTTTGGTGCGGAAAAGACCTAGAACGAAGCTAAGTACCCATATGGGGAATCGATGAATACATGCTTACAGTCGTACACAGTCCGTCATGCTCGACAGCGTAACCGTCTGGAAAGTGCTAAGCACCGATGCGGCATCATATGATGAAATTACATACTTTCCCGTACTTCGTGACTGCGGATGACACCGGTAATGCCGTTCAGGTCGCACCACCGCTTTGTGACATCTGGTCCGAAAGCGAGGCCAACACCCTGTCAATGATCCACGCTGAGGCCACGTGCAATAAGACATAGCCCGACCACGCACCCGTTTACTCGGCCCGCGACCTGGCGTTTCTTGAGGGTCAGTCCAAAGCAACTGCACTCGCGTGAGGGAGTATACAGAACGTTTCCCCTGAATTCATACCTCGCCTAGGGCCATGTATCTTTCAACGCTTGCGACTGAAGGAAGTTGCAACCAAACACTCACACATCAAGCCCTCTTGCCCAGGCTGTCGCCCGATGCGTGGTATCTTTCGTATTTCTTCCAATGTGACGCCTTCTTTGCTAAACAGCCCACCATGAACAACAAAATAGCACTTCAACCTTTCCGGAGACAAGATTGTCTTCGGGGTGATGTCATTGGATAGTTTTGTTGCGTTGACCAGAGTTGCCAGTGGCACTGTAAGAACAATCAAGTTTTCAGCCGACGAAAGCCTTAAGTCACGCACGCTCAGTAAATACGTAGGTGAAAAGCTGAGTTCAGTGACTCAGTCATCGCAAGATTGAGCATTTTGACTGCCTTACCTTGTACGTTTGTTCCCCGTGTTTATGCTTGGCTTCCCCTTCGAAGCCATACGTCCGATTCATTTCCTTTGCTTCGTGATTGCCTCTATTGATGAACATTCGATTAGGGTATAGCCCTGGCGTCCTGTAAGCATCATAGGAAACCATACAGTTTGGACTGAACTTACATTTATAAGCAAACGCAGTCAATATCACTTCAATAGACCAGGATCCTCTGTCAACCAGATCGCCATTCATTAACAGGCAGTGATTAGTTGATGGGGGTCCAGTGAGTGAATACAAATGCAATAGATCGTAGAATTGCCCTGGTGAGATGTGTGGTCACGGTGTCGCAAGCTCGATTCCAAAACCCACCATGGACATCCCCAATGACGTCGCAAGTCACGCCGTCTATGAGATCGAGATTGACCAGGCTTTCTTCTTTTACAAAAGTCGAATGGGCGCCAAGCACGATCTCCCATACGTATCTTCGTGGAACCTTCTTGCCTTGCTTAAGCCAGTTGATCATAGCCAGTATAAAATCATGAGTGATTGTATACTTTCCGTCCTCGGTTATATCTAATTTCGGGCCCGCATAGTCGCCTTCGACATCGCAGCCACCTAGTTAATGTGTCATCAACAAATGTGATGCACAAATGAGCGCTCATGCAAACCTTGTGCTATAATTTCCAAACAACGCTCCACGGCATTCTTTTCTTCTTCCATTTCGATCGCCTGCATCGCGTTCGGCATGGATTACAACATTTGAAGCCAAATTTTGCACCTTTTCAAATTCGATCCTCCGAACAAGCTTTTGCGTAGCAGTCAGCTGTGACTTGACAACATCATTTTTGGGGTCCAGCGAGACGACTTTTTTGAAATCAGAAATCGCCAACTGAGGTTTAGCGATCTGAAGGTAACAGGTTGCTCGCCTGATGAATGCAATGAATGAAGGTATCACGGTGCGTGGAGACGAAATTGACGCACCTATAGTATGCCTTTACATACTTGGGATCGATCTCGATTGCCTTGGCTGTTAATCTTGAGTCTCCGAGTCGTGTGACCGGACCGAAACGCAACAACCCACTTACACGCGTCGTCGAGCGCAAACCCATATTCTTCCAGCTTTGTTCTCGCAGCAGCTCGATTACACCAGACGGTGGGATCCCTGGGATTCAGCTCGATGGCCTTTGAATAGAGGTTGACGGCCACTGTAAAATTATGGCCTGGAGACGCGATCGTGGGACTGCTATGGTACAAAATCGAAGGGGGGAACGTACTTGCAAATGCTTTGTTAGCCTCGGCTTTCTGATTTGCAGCCTCTGCCCTATCTTTTTCAGTCACATCTCCTAGACTTAGCGTCCTTAGCTCGGAGGAGGGCAGAGATGTGGGCGAGGTTGAAGACGACGGATTGCTCATAGTGCCCTGCTGATCGCTGGTGATATACGTCAGTGCCACGAATTATTTTGCATGAATTAGGGCGTCAGCTGCTCCAAGTCAGGCCCACTCATATCATCTCACGATCGGTGGCTATGCAGTATCACTAGGAAACATGGCACTAAAATGATACGTGACGACTGGACAAATTATTACTGGACACTTGAAATCCGACACGTTGTGAGAGAGATCGGTCGGGGCAAAGCCGTCGCATTGCATCCGCATGATCTGTGGTAGGTATAATTCTGTTTTATTTCCCTACTTGGAGGAGCGGGCTGTGCATGTAGACATTAATGCTAATGCATCCAGCCGTTCGAAAATTGGCGAACGATCAGTCACGAGTAGAGTATTACATTCGCTACCGATACAGCGTTTTGGACAGCAACTGTGGCCCCCACCCATAGGGTATACACGTTTAGCACGGCTGTCATGCAGCATTCACGTAAATCCAAAGCATCTGTGCCAGCCGTCGACACTGTCATTATGAAAAGAATTTGGTCAATGTTTAAATCCTGGAGAGATGCGTCACGGTAGAAAATGCTACCAAGGGAGGAACATGCACCAGGAACACCACCACTACAACTATCAGTGGTCATGTGCACGAGGCCCGGCTCACCGGCGCCTTGGACGGCGGTGGGGGAATAAGAACTCCCGAACGACGCGGATATGATGGCAGTCAAAGTTGCACGGAACGAATGCAGAGCCGAGATTTTAGGCGGCCTGAGGAAACTGGCAGCAAGTATCAAAGGAGGCCACCATACGGATGCTTACGCACAGATTAGCAAGAGCCAGCCAACATGTCCATGTCGGGTCGCCAACCAATCAGTAGCCGCTGGGCGAGGCAGTTAGTGACTCGCAGGCTCGGACAGGCGTTTATATGAGCACCGACACCGGCCACGACGAATCAGTCGACCTGAGTCACGGTGTCAGCCGGAATGAGCCGGTGTCGTTCGGAACAAGGGGTCTTCCAGTGGGTGACTCAAAGAGCCGCGCCGCTGCGGGGCGGGCGGTGCCACATGTGGACCCCGTGATGCGGTGTCGGGGGTACCATGGCGCAAGAGTGACTCCTCCCAGTTTATAACGCCCGAGTGAACACCACAGTATTTAGCACCGTCTCCTCCTCCCTCTCCTGCCGTTGAACATTAAACGCCCACCTCGTTTTCTATCGTATAGTGCCCAAGGAGCCCTATACACCTCAGGGACGTTCTAGAGTCTTGTAGACTTTAGACCCGTCCTTGCACGCACCACACCAGCCACGATGTGTCCATACGCCTTGTCCCGATTCGCAAGTCCCATTCGCCAGCTCGTTTCCGCCAGCCTTGAAATTTCGTCAGTCACCCTTACCGTATCTACTCGCATTAATGGTCGCCCAATTGTATTCTGAATAATCCGCCCGAACACCCGTATTTCCGTTTCGCTCGCCCCTTCGCTCCGGTTCCTTCGCTCTGTTCATGGTTCGACCCGCCGCACATTCATTCCCCCATCGGGGCTCTCCCTCCACGTCACATACAAGGGTTCGTTGGCAACCCTACCAGTCTTCGCTCCATTCTATCCCCCCTCGCACGGCGCCACTTGCCTATCTTGTCACCCCAGCCTCATCGGCCGCTTCCGTCTCTCCATCTCCCCGTTCTCTCCCCGAACCCGACCGCACACGGCATGCCCCCCGCGAGTACAAACTCCGCGATTTACACAAGTCAAAACTTGCACTCAGCCTCGTCGGTGAGTCACCTCTCTTCATTCCTCTTCCCCTATTTAGGCCGTTCTCGTCTTAAAGACCAGGCCATCAAATCACTCTGCGACATATGGCCTCACCAAGACATCCCCCCCGTTTTCCTGACCTCGGGTCGCCCAATGGTCCCGTCCTCGTCGCCTTCGCACCATCCACACCTGCCCACATCCCGAATCACACACCTCCCTTCTCCAATCTCCCCGTCAACGCAACCTACTCCCGTCGTCTCCCCTATTTCATCCTCGCCCATGGCGTACCAACAAATCCAGCGGTGCGATGTCGCTTCATTGAAGGGCTTCGTCCACGAGGTTCTTCGTCGCTCGCGTACTTCAGGAATAGTCCTTCAAACAGCTCTGTGTTACGTGGAAGCCATCCGCTCAAAGGTCCCGGATCTTGTCCGGAAAGAAAAGCAAGGTTTCTCGTCTTCCTCGCCTGTGGCATCGGATGACGATCGGATAGACAAAGGTGAGGTCGGCATCGATTTTGACACCGACCTTGGCGACCCTGCTTTCTCCACCAATGTTTCGTCAACTGGCACTCTCGCAACAGTACGTGTCGATGCGGATTTGGATGAAGCCGATGCTTCGTTTACGATGGAACCGGCCCTCGGTGCTGATAGGGCATCGGCACACAAGTCCAGGACTAACAATGTTTCTCTTCCTCCTCTCCCTCCTCTCCCCTCCCCTCTTCTTTGTCCGCGTCGCGCCTTCCTTGCATCGCTAATCTTGGCATCAAAATTCATGCAAGATCGCTGCTACTCAAATCGCGCATGGGCTAAGCTCTCTGGTCTTCCGCCACGTGAGATTGGCCGATGCGAACGTGCACTTGGAGAAGCCCTCGAGTGGCGCCTTTGGGTTGGTAAATTGCCTGCAGCGCAATCCACTCAAGGACGTGCTCTCACCAAGAGTAAAAGCGAGAGTGACATCAACCTCTCAAGAAGCACTCCTGGGGCTCATACGACTAGCGATATGGATATGTCGCCGACATTTTACAACATTGCTTCGTCAACTGGTCCGAGGAATGCTTCTCTCAAGAGACGTGCAACCGTCCCCCCTGGATGCCTCTATTTGGAACGTCCGGGTTTCGGCGGGACTGACAATGTCAGCCCAACTTATAGCTCCAGCCCGTCGACCCCCGGACTTAGTTATTCACCGACACCGACAGAATCATCGCTCGGCGATCGTACTGTTCAAATGGCCACGTTCATGGACGTATCTACACCGCCGCCCGGTCAGTTCGCCTCCTTTACTGGCGCGCAGAACGACAAGGTGCTGGCCGGGTTACCCGTTCCATCCAACGGCTTATTTATGCACATGGGTCCACAAGAAATTGTTTTGCCTCTGCAACGAATCGATCCACGGTATTTGGTGTCCCACGGTGTTACTCCTTCGGCCTCAAGCATTTGGATGTTCCACGATGATGTCTAATTCTGCCCGATGTATACTTGTGTCTCTTGTGTCTCTTGTAAATATCTTTTTATGTTTCTTTTCTCGTCCCTATCATCTTTCCTACTTGCCCTGCATGTGTACTGCTTAACGCTTGACGAGATGGGGGTGTTGGTAAAGGAGCAGCGTCGCGCGAAGTTTCCGTGTACTACATGTCAATACCCAATAGACTTTCTGCTGTACAGCGTCCGTTATCGGCCGACCCGTGTGATCGGAGTCAAGTGGCGAAGTTTAATGGGCGCTGTGATGCATAGCTTATTTGAATATTTGTACCGCCGTCTCGTACAGCAATAACCCACAGACTAGTACTGTTTGTACAGTTACGCACTTCGTTCAAAGACAGGAAAGAGGACGATAAAACCATAGAAGCACTAGGGCACCACATATCGCGATTTGCCACACCGTACACAGCAAGTTTGGTAACACATACAGGAGCACCAGGTTACCGCTCCATGCCCATCGGGACTATGGGAACCCTTAGGAGTGAAAACGATTCAAGCAGAAATTCTCCGATGAAACCGGAGAGACAAAAAAGGGACTAGAAACTGAAGAACATCATAGTGTGCTGGCAAAAAAATTGTGACAGGTGCCGTTTCGTCAAAAAGGGAGAACGACGAATGGGGAGAAAGAACCAAACCGTGTAAATGATGTATGAGATGGGCGTCGGCATCAGTCGTTGAAGAACTCGAGGGGATAATCCTCAGTCTGGATTGCCCGCCAGAAGTGTGGGTGTCCGTCCTCATCTCTTTCGCCCTCCACGTGCAGGATGGAATGGAAAGTAACGTCCTCGTCGCCCTATCAGGATATGTTGGCAATGATGTCGTGAAGACGAAATGAATAATACTTACCCTGTTCGGAGGATCGTGGATTCTGCGGGATGAACGAATAGCGCGCCAGAATGGAATTGGAACAGCACGTCGTTGAGTCAGCATTTTTCACTAATGAACGATGCGTAACAAACACCGACGCCGAGAGGCGCCCATAGTTATACTGATGGGCCGGCACGCGAGCATCGAACGGGAATAGCGAGAGGCCGAGTCGACGAAACGCACCTGACGTGAACATATCCTGATCCCAACTCATCGTTCACAGCCGGAATCTTGATTTTCCCCAGAATGATGGTACCGTAGCTGACGGATCCGCTGCGCACCTGGACGAGATCTTTCTCGATTGTAAAGTGTGTGAGCTGTGCATCAGAGATATTTTCTGCACGGGACCACATCTTTGGCTCGTGCTTGTCCCAATGGTGGCGAGATAGAATCATTTCATGTTTGATTTTGGGAAGCACATGATTAAACGCTTCGACGGCGTTTGAGTGTGGCGCGTGAGGTGCATTCAAGTTGACTTCTTCTGCCGAAGCTGTTGTGCTGTGGTCAATAGTTGTTTCAGCGATAGTATATTCAACCAACCCATTCTACGTGGACGATGTCAATGATAAGATTTGTCCAATCGCCCACCCATGAATCAACATCGGGCTTATGTAAGAGCCGTGACTCAGTAAGATCAACAATAAGCTTATCATAAACTCTTCTCCCTGTTTCAAAACTTCATGATCCGGATGATTAAAAGTCATGCAACCAAACCTATCCTTTAGAGATGACGCTCAGAGCTGTGAGGCCTTCAAATGTCGGAGCAATACGGCAATGTCGAGAACTGGCATCCGGAGGTCCGCACGGCCCGTTTTATGTATCCCCAGACGTGATTCCATTTTTTATTTGAACCAGATTCCTGAGGCAGTGTCCGACTATCTCGGTCAAATCTTTGGGCAGGTACACCACTGTGAAACGTCCGTCTTCATCGATAGCAGGCCTGGGGCATCCTTTCTCGGCGTTGCTCTGTATTGATCTCATGTGCATGCTGTCCCGCCCTCTATGCTCAATGACATCCATGCACACTTTTACGTCTTGGAAACGGAAATAAAAATAAAAATACAATACGGAGCGGCGTCCTATTCGGAGATAAAAGGTCAACTACTAGCAAACCATATTCGCGCCAATCTCCGAGTTCAATCATGTTTGAGGACAAACGGATCTCTGGCCAAATTCCGACGAACTATTGACATGATTCCAACAAGTGTTGTTGCACGACGCCACCGTCAAAAAAAAAAAAGTCAGAGAAGCCCCATTGAAATATGTGGAGGCCGATCTTTTTATGTACGCCACCAATATACAGGTTCCATCAGCACAGGGTGCCATGCTGGTGTCACGAGATAGGGAGCATGATGTTACGCCCTGTACGTGTAACGGCGGGCTGCATCAAGAAGGCCGCATCGGGAGTAAATCACGATGGGCCTTAACCAGGTAATAATTCGTCAGGGACCATGCGCACTCATTCTCCAACGAGTTTTCTAGTCCTAATCGTTCCGAATGGATCGCTTCTCTGATATCACCGTAGGTTTAGAGCGGAGATACCGATTTGTGTCGAACCTGTTTGGCCACTTGAGCGCCGTAATGTATTGCTGGCACCTATTGTCAACGGGACCCTCAACACAAACACGTCACCATAACGCAAACCTCCGAAGGGATCTGATTGCGTACAATCACAGCAACCTGGTGCAAGTTGGGGTTCTAATTCCGAGAACGTGCTGCATCAAGGTTTACTGCTTCCAGCTCGTGCGTTCTTTTGTTCACCAATTGGCCCTAGCTTCATCATCAGCGGCTTCCATTTATGGCCACTTCAAATGTGCTTCTATTCAGGTCATTAGTATCCGGTTATCCTTACAAGAACAGCGGTCTCGTTGACCAGAAGTCGGTGCCAGGATTGGGAGTGAGATAAGGACCCCAGTTCAAGTGCATTCGCCAAGTCTTTTTCGGTCCGGCGCAAAGCCTCACCACTTGCTGCTGGTAACAGTGAGATTACATACACGCACCACACGCCGCAGCGCGGTCCCCGAGAAAAAAAAAGTTGTACTTGGTCATAGGCATCAGGGTGTGGAGCTGTAAATCTTTCATGACCGAGCGCCAGTCAGCGCCTGGCAATTATTGATCCAGCCCTCTCCAGACCTGCACGATCGAGGGGAGACACGTGAAGGGCCTGGAGGCCACCCGTCTGCTTAATGAGATGCGATCACACCTGGCAAACCAGTCTCCAAACTTTGAATTTCATGACAGCCTAGTAAGTAATACGGTGGTCGGTTTATGCCATAAGCCAGACACCACATTGAACTTTGTCAAGAATAGCGCGTGCTGAACAGGATCATACATGCGAAGATCACACAAGTACACATACCTAGGCGAATGGAATAATACTGCGACTCAAGTAAACATGCTAGCGAATGCCTCACTGCCAACAACCAGTGTGACCACACCAGTCTGCGTAAACGGACGGCAATGTGAGAAGGGAGAGACCATTGTCGTCATCAAGTCGTAAACGTACTCAACTCCCATGCTACTCGATGTACACTCGAGGCACAGGGTCAGGATCACTTCACAGGACAGGACAGACCGAACTGTCGGAGGAACGTGGCAAACGGCGCGGAAAAGGAGGATCTACGGAAACGGCGTGTGATCAGGTTCCATTCAAAAGGAGGCGACACACCCGTGCAGCCTGAGCTTTGTGATTCGCAAGGTCGCCTGATGCCATTCACCGCGGAATATCGCCGTGATCTGCCCACGCCGTCAGTAAATTATGCACGGATAGCGTACCCAGGTTGGAGGTCTCATATACTCGTTCTACGGCTTGTTTCTTCCCTGAAAGGCCAACGAGACCACCTGTGAGATCATTCGCATTATTAGCCGCAGGTACGCAGAAATCGAACATTGTGCAAGGTACAGATATTGAAACTTGCGGGAAATTCCGAACACTTGATCGAAGTGTGAAACGACCTCCTTCACCGCTGTCCCGGCCTATAGGAAACAATTAACTGCCTCAGCACTCAGGGTAGATAGAATAGCTGACTCTTTTCCGAGAGAAACGCAGCCGAAGTTCATTGACGGTGAATTCATCCTCATTGACGATCATTATCGTATACCGTGAGGATCTCTGCTGGTTTTTAATCCGTTGCCATTGTCTGGAAATGAGGCCCACGTGAAAGCGGTGTCGAGGGTCCTCAAAGATTGCGCACTAGAGTCCGTGCTAAACCCATGCTCCCCCAGAAAATTTCTAAGTGGCCATAAGTGATGCGGTGGTTCACGATTTGATTGACAACAGGACTCACGTCTGTCTGCGAAACGTATTATGCACGCTGTGAGTGTGTTGGATATATCACTCCAAGTCCATTGTGAAGATGTGCAGACCCTCGCAAGAGTTGTTCGGACCTCATTCGACAGGCGCAGAATAAGTCAGAATATATTTGCGGCCTTCGGGAAAACATGAATGATGGGTATAATTGCCGGACTCCCTAAAGCGCGGTACGCTAAGCCTCAGCCGACGTATATGTTCCTTGTGGCCGATCCAAAACAAGCGGAAGATCTGCAACGACAGTGATTCTCAAAAGGGATGACCATGACGATGCACAAGGATTTATCGCAAATAACGCTGAATCTTTAAAGAAAAACAAACGGGGTCGTCATTATCATTGGTATCTAGGATGGTGATCATTGGACGAATGTCCCACCAAGTTCCTCTCTTGTGTGGAGTGAAACTGAACAATGTTGAGCGACCAAAAAAAGGCAGGAATGCAGAAGGAGAGCTCACAAATGGTTCCATAGGATTTAGCGGAGGAAGCATCTGAGCCTGCGTCCAGTGCTGGTGCTGATGCGAATGCTGAGAGTGCTGAGGGTGTTGGGAATGTTGGGAGTGTTGAGAGTGTTGGGAGTGCTGGGAGTGGGAGTGCTGGGAGTGAGAGTGCTGGGAGTGATGAGAGTGGTGCTGATGCGTCATCGAGCGCATTTGCAAGTGGTGGTTCGATTGATGCGAGGGGCCCGGAAGACGAGGGGCCGTGTGCACAGATGTGGCACCGCCATAGGCAGTTTCGTAACGGCTTGACTGGTATGCAGGTATTTCGGGTATAATAGGCAAAACATTTGTCTGAGAAGGATGATGAAGCTGATATGGATGAGAGGCACTGCAGACGATGAGGCGCGGAGGAAAGAGTCAAGAATAGCACTCACACTTGTCGACGGGGGGCTATTTCGGGATCCGGACCCAAGGGTGCAAACGGCTCACTGCAAAAATGATTGGTGGATAGTATGAAAGTGGGACGTATGCAAATACCTGTGACGACGCGATACCGCTGGGGGTAGGCTGTACTCGCCTTGGGGTCGCCGTGGAGGGGTGCTGTCGCGGGTGGGAGGGGTGGAAGTTTCGGATATACCAGAAGACTCTGCAGTAGAGGGTCTGCCATCGGCGGTCTCTTTTCGCGGAGTAGCCTTTTTCCGGGTGGGGACACCCTCGGGCCAAGTGCACTGGGCACGGGATGATGAGTGCGTGCCGAACAGCGGCGCGGGGACTTACGTCTCGCTGGCCATGGGTACAACGCATGCAGACGGGCTTGGTCTCATCGCACTGATGGAACGACGTCTAGGGAGAGTTGAAAGGGGAAAGGCGGGGAGCACACCTTGATTTTTTTGACGCGACAAGTCAGACAACCGGTCTTGCTTCGGGTGTACTTGGGACGTTTCCTTTGTTGTGGTTCGCTGCGGGACTGAGGCACGACAGTGTGGACGTGACCGGTGCTATGGGACGGGTGATAGTAGGTGGCGGGGGGGATGTAAGTGTCAGGGGCGGAGGGGCTGGGAGAACGGGTCAGCGGACGGGGAGGAGGGAGGAGATAGTACGGACTATGAGATGTCATCTGCGATGGAACTCATGGTGGAGGGGGGTTGTTCGTCGGGAGGCTGATCCTTCATAATTTTATAGGACCAAGGAGGAGGAGCAAGTCAAGGGTGGAAAATGGACGGAGACGACACCATTGTGACGGACCCGGAAATCGGTCTGGGTCACTAAATTCAGATCTAAGGGTCGTGTTGCGTTGTAACAAGATGGCATTTTCAGTCTGCCATAACGATTATTTCGTATACGGAAGGTGGGGATTTTTTTAATAAATTCAACACAGGTCTTCCACGTCATGTTTCCTGCAATTAAGTGGGAAAAAATAATAAAATATTTGACGATACGCACAGGCCCATGCGCATGGACGACCACACTCTGCGTGCAAATTTGACGATCCTTCCATAACGGGGGTTGTTCCCCTGTCAAAATATCCTTGTGCTTCGGAGAACCCCAAAAACGAATGATTTAACTGGAATTTGCATGATTGATGGCGCACCTCGCCACATAAGGAAACTCGTCGGCGACATATCCCGACTGATTTGACACTTGTCATGCTCATGTCCGCCCCTGCATGCGTGACTGCGGTCGACCTACTCGTCCGCCGTTCACTCTCTTCCGTAACCAGAATAGCCCACATGTGGATGCCGATATCAGCCTTCATGTTCAAGACGTATGTAACATTCGTGTGTGTTTGTTCACGTACATTCTCTGCGTGTTCGCCTTCCGCCGCGGCAATGCACTTATCTCGACGTCCTCTTCTCAACCATGGCACTCCCCAGCCTGCTCTCGCCCAATCAGTCGAGGCACTGCGCCCCGTGACATGTCCCGTTTGTCACCCGATTTACATCATGATCTGATCGACATCCCCCGTCTCGTCTCACAGTTTGATCCGACACGTCTGTGTAACAACACAGCACCGCGTTCTCGCACAACCAAGTCAAAACAGACAGCTCACTGCGTTTGCCATGGCGGAGTCTTGTTGTCGGGGGAACTAGCTCGCACCGGGTCGTACCTATCACCAAAATCGAAAAAAACTGCGTATGGCCCGATGTTTTTTTTGCTTGGATTTCGCTTCCCGAGGTTTTTCGCAGTCCAACGTATCCACATGTGAAGTCCGTCAAATTTTCCAACACAGAATAACACCTTGATCCCAGGAGCTGCCCTCAGCCTCGTTCTTCTTTCTCATGCAAGGGCTCTAGTACAGCGGGATCACGTACACTACACGGTACTTCTTGTTTTCAACCCACCGACAGCAGGACATCGTCTCTGACGCGTCCGCAGGAAAGCCTACCATTATTGTTATTTCTGCCTCAAAATAACCTGACTCGTTTTGACAGCGTGCGTACCTTGGTACCTCCGCCGTCTCGTGTCTGCCGCCCAATCAGCACAAGTGCGCTGTTGGAATAAGCTCGAGCACATGCCGTTGTGACTCTTCTGATGCCAGCCCAACGTGCGAATACGTGTGCAGTAAAAAGCTTAAGGTTCAAACATGGTTGGGTGGCCACAGAAATCACGTAAATGTGTCGTTTCACCACCACTAGGCAGCTGGATGGGGTTAAAGAAAAAGCATTGCGAAATTGGAATGGTTTAGCTGTAATTCTCTAGAAAACTTCGCCGTCGAGTGTCCTAACTTCATTTTGTCTTGCAGGCTTAGAAGCCTCCCGGATCGCCGGACCTCCACATTTCCGCGGCCCGGATTTGAATTGTACGCCGGGCAATCGCCGTCATAGCTATTGGTCCCGCCGTGTGCAGCAACACGTTTCATCCGCATTAAGTCCTGACATGCAGCGATGAAACATGGAGACCTGAGGACATAATGTTGTGTGCACACCACCCACAGCAGTCAGGACAATCTTGGTGGCTCTGGCAGTCTCCGTGTTATCTTGCACAACGGAGCGGTCCGGCGAGAAAGGTAGTTGCCAGTGCAGCTTTTCCACGATACAGGCACTTGAGCCCCCACCTCAGCTCTGTCTATCTGCGCTTCTTATCAGATTTGGATGTGATTTGAAGACGGAAAGATTCCAGCGATAAAAGTTCGCATCATGGTCAAAGTTTCCAAAGGCCTTCACGGCAAACCGAGGTCGATCGGTCGGCAGCAAAATGAAGCTTGCTTCCGAGACTTCTGCTCAAGCGATTCGAGGATCGCGATCATCGTGGCCAAGTTTAAAGGTGTCGTCGCTTGTTGCTCGCTCAAAAAGTCAGTATAAACGCCGACCGGCAAAATCTTCGCGGGATCGCTTACGCTTTCAGACGGTTTGCTTTCCTTGATGGCTAGCGTGGGTTGGACTATATATTTGTAAGAACCTTGAAAGTCAGTACCTCTTTGTCAATACCACTCACAGCTTTTTTACTGATCGGTCTCGGTTATGGAGTACTTTTCCCTCGTGCTGCGGAGCCACATCCTTTCCCCGTACAATCGTTCAGCGGTGATACAGTCCGTGTCTCGGTATGTCTTCCATTGTCTTTTACTCTTGGCTTAATTTCATCGTGAACAATCCATTGCAAGTGAATGTTCTAGGGCCCAGCTGGGAAAATGGAGGTGGTGGCTCATATGAGGTAAGTTTCCGACTGTACTGCAATGAGATCGCACAGAATCAGCACCGTGGACCGCCGACCGTTCCTGTTTGAGGACTCTTACTTTGTTATCGCCGTTCGGATTCAGAATAGGGCCTTACGTTTCTGTGAGGTCAGGTCACTATTGTCTTCCAATGATGGCCGGCCGATCTTTGGAAGATCATGCTCAGATGCTCTTATGCATGACTGCGCCACGATCGGAACAATTTGGACTACCAGCGTGTGTTGGATCACTGGATAACCCCATTCAATTTTCTCAGACGATCGATAGAGTGATCTCGACGAATTTGTCATTTCCTGCACTCGGAGAAGGACACAGTTGAGTCGAGCAGCAAACGTTCATAGTGTCTCTAATCTACAAGTACTCATCCCGATACTGACTCGATGTTCAAGTTTAATGTGTGTTGCGTGGAGTCGGAACGCTCCAAGCGTGTGGCACCGATTAATTGCCTTGCTTCCGAAAGTATTTCATATCTTCTAACCAGGAGGGGCCTTTCTGAACGAGGACGCCACGAGTTGATATAACCCAGAGATTCTTCGTCCAATTTCCAAGCCTACCATGCATATTCATTGTGGGTCAAACAGATCGGCTTCTCCTTCATGGTATCTCCTGGGCTCTTGCATTGGATCGTCATATACATACCTCAGGTCTCAAGGCTACGATTCAAGCATCGATGAATTCAAACTAAAAACACTTGGGGATGAGTTTGTAATGGGTTGTCCATACACTGTCATATCCATGACAATACGTAGGAGGGTGTATAAGATGTACTGGTGTATAGCGTTGCGACAAACAAGATTGAGGTGACGATGGGGTGACTAAAAGCAGACAAGTACAAGAGTAATCATTGCACACAAGACAAAGAACTGGAGACAGAGGACAACCAACGTTGACAAATTTCTATGGTGTTGAAGTGCGAGGACCTCGACTGGAGCCGGGCCTGGATCCAGAACTGAGCATTAGGTCGGGGAGCAGATGTCAGCGTGATATCGAGATAACCACGGCGAATATGGCACGCACGCGCTGGACTGAGTAGAAGAACGCCAGCCCCAAACTTCGCGTATCCACCTTGCCATCGGAACCTCTTTCTTCATTATACCGACGATCCATGGATGCGTCAGCATCTCTTTGGGGGTTGGCCGGAGGGTATGTTCAACAATTAATCTGAAGTTTAACAGACCAAATGAGTGCATGATGCAATAGTCGACAGTGGCCGTACGTTTGTTTTATAAAGTCCTTCATTTCGTCAGGCCATCTCCAATCAGGTTCATCCGTAAGCTGCGGCGGCTTAGAAGGGAGGTATGAGTAAGTGTACGATGTAGTAAGATGTATTCTTACTTCGCCCTGAGTGATATAAACGAGCAACTCGATCGTGGTCAGGTCCTCTGGGAATGGGTATCGATTCTGCACAAGCTCCAGGAGAGTAATTCCTGTCGACCAAACATCGGCACGAATGCTGTACTCTTTCCCGCTGATCCTCTCGGGCTGTATGGAAGACGAAGATGAACAAAAGTGGCCGGATTATATATAAACTTACGGCCATGTAGAAACTGGTTCCAGTAAAAGTGCCTGCGAGGGACTTGACGAGCTCGCCAGAAACTCCAAAATCGCATAGGCGGACTACGCCTTCTCCGGTGAGGAGGATATTGGAAGGTTTGATGTCCCTATGGATTGTTCGAAGAGAGTGAAGATAGGAAAGGCCTTGGAGGACCTAAAGGGGTATCAAAGCAGAGGCGATAAGAGTCTGAAGAGGACCCACTCCTTCTGCTATGCGCCCAGCGACAGGTTCGCCAATGCGGGCGCCACGTTCTTTGATGCGTTTGCCGACTGCTTCCAAACTTCCGCCGGCACCGAATTCCATTATGACCTTTACTTCACTGGAGGAGGGCGACATGTAAGCGCCATAGAACTGGATGATGTTGATGTGCTTGCAAGAGGAGGAGATGGAGAGTTCACGCTCGAGCTGCTTGAGAGGTGCTTCGCGTGTGGTGATCGTCTTACGAGCGAATATTCTACCTGATCGAATATCCCTGACTTTGTGGACGGCGCCACCTTGGCCTTCACCCAGCCTAGCCAGTTCTTCCAGGACGCCATCGGACCACCGCCCAAACGCCTGGCGGGTGGAGGTCTCCTCTGTGGGGGTGTAGGAATCGATTGTAGCCTTATCGAAGCTAGCGACGAGCTGGTCGATGGTGCTCTCGCTGATATCGCTTGAGCCGGGTGGGTGGGCTGTTCTGATCTGGTCAGAGGGGCGGACAGTAGCACCACCAGGGTTCTCTCCGTCTAGGCCAGGCGGGATGAGCGAGGGTCCAGCATAGTACTCGCTTACTGCGCCGGTGAGGGGGAGCTGTAGCTTTGGGCGTGCGCCGTTGGCCCTGGGAGTGGGGGAAGCGCCGGGGAGGAGGGGGCGGGAGGGGGTTGGGGAGGAGGAGAGGGTGACTGATGGGGGCGATGGTGGGCGGAGGGAAGAGGGATCTGGGGGAACTTTGCGGATGTGGAGAGGGCGTGTCTCCGGGATAGAGGGGGACTGCGGACGATGGAGCGAACGAGGACCGAGGGGACGCTGCATGGTCGACATCGACGTTGTTCAAGCCACAACCGCGTCGGTATAACAATAGGGCACACACATGATCATGGCCGATTCCCCCGCATTTAGCACGGCAGTGTAGCCAAGTGGTTACGGCGTCACGTTTAGGCTCCGTCCTCCATCCGTGATGGGTTTCCCGCGCGAGTTCGAATCTCGTCACTGTCATTCTTTTTGTTCCCATTGTCCACACCATTGTGGATGTGGACCTCCACTCCACGTATAACTCCCATGCGCCATGTCCTTGAGCCCAGATCCAGAGCGTTGTTCTCTGGACGCCAGGTCCAGCACGCCCCCGTCTCCAATGAAGCACCGACGCCATCCTGTCCCGCTGCGTCTCAACAGCGTCGGCATCGATCCAGCCATCCTTACCGGAAAGGTGCTTGCCAAGATATCTCGCTCGTCCAAACACCCCAGCATGCAGCTGCACTTTGCGGACAATACCGCCTACCAAATCCTTGTAGATGGCTACAGCCCCATATATCCGTGAGTCTACCGATAAGTCACTCGTGTCTTTATATCAATGCAACCCAGCGGTCTCCCCAAACATCTCGAAATGGATCCCACGCTAGCGTCACTCCTGGACGCCGCCGGTGGCCAGCTCCATATGGCCCACACCATCGAAGACTGCGTGCTTGTCACTTTGACCGACAAAGCATTCGACTCGAAACAGAGAGTGCAGCGATGGGACCAAAATCACACCGGTGTTGCATTCAAGTTTCGTGAAGATCGTTCCTGGCATTGCGTATGGGCCACCCTTACCGACAACGATAACGGTCGCTGCGTTTTCCGTAGCTACGACGACGTCTACCTTGATAAACTACAGCGTTCCCCCCGCAAACGCCGCTCCCGCGCCACCTCCTCTCTGACGAAATCATGTTGAAATTATGCTTATGATGTAGCCTCGGTCGATTACACTCACTATCCAACCTTTGAGGACTTGTACTAACAATTTTCGTCATTCTTCATTGCTCCTCCTCATTTTCTTAGTCGCATTGTTTTGATTAGCGCACTAACTTGTCAATGTTTTAATACAGTAGCCATCGCATCACTTATGATCAATATTGCTGTGTTCTTCCAGCGCGCCTTTGACAGCGACACCGAAGCCACCATCACCTACATTATCCCATGTGGCACAAAGACAAGGGGCATTTCGACCCTTCCCCCGCAAACGTAGCAACCGACAGAGGTGGCGCGCTGTCAGTACTGTTCATGAAATTCCGACGCATCATGATGGTGAATATCCTTGTGGCGGTTCGAAACATGCGCGGTACCGGGTAGGAGGTCTTCGAAACATGTCCTAAACCAAGCTAATACATTTGCAGCTTTCAATGCTATCCAGTGGGATGACGCGTCACAAAGGCGGATGTGCCAAATGCTTGGCTTCCTTATAGACAGAATCAGTGACCTAAGCCTGAACTAACTCCATTGAGTGATGACGATAAGAATGCAAGAAAAAGCTGTTGGATTCAACATGGGCCCATACGATTGGTTGCCGTATGTAGTTATCAAATAGGCCAACGGGGTTGGAGAACCGCGGCCATGGAATCAAATGTCAACATCGTGAGGCTGTGATTCCGAGAGCGTGCCACAAAGGAAATGAAGCATCAGCAGAATGTCTGAGAACTTGAAAAAAAAATCTCATGCGGGCGGCAGGCCAGTCAGGTATATATTGGTAAGACAGGAGTCAACTTTTCCCCAATTGGGAGGTTTCTGGCCAGCGAACCAGTGTTTGGTATGCCAGAGCCAGCAGGTACGTCAAGTAAATTCGCGCGAGGTTACCTATTAGAGATGTTGGTTCAAATTTCCGACCAGACCTCTGGACTCCTCGTTATCACATGTAGAGAAATGGCTACAAAAGGATTCAGTAGATTCGCCCATGCACACACCCCAAGCCATTGCAAGATAAATTGCTTACGGTTGTCGGTGGGTAATGAGGTGGTAGCCTGTGCAAGACAGTTCAGGCCGTACGTGTGACCTTGGTCGAGTCCGCGGTGTCTAGTACTGTCTGAGACGAGTATGAAATCCATCAAGGAGTGCTGGATAAAAGATGCGGCATAGCGACGAGATAAATCTAGGGCTCTGCGGTAAATGTGTTATCAAGAAATCAAACGAATGCGGGCAACATGGCATGTTTACGTGGGCAAACCCTCGAATTAGGGATGGTGAAGGAGAAATTTTTGGTTCTGTCAAACCTTGATGAGCGCAATGTAGGGCCACACCTGACTCAGCTAAACCCTGTAAGGTTGCGTCAAGTAATTGATACTTACGGAGGTTGTTAAGAGGGAAATGAACAGTAACCACAAAGGTGATCTATGTCTTCCCAAGCTGCTAAGTAAGGCTGTTCACCTTGTCATGTTGTCAATATAACCTCTTACACTGTCCGACATTCCCACGGCGCTGGTCACGTTTGTATGTACACACACACACTGTAACACAGCCCCCACTCGGATTACATCGCACACCATGTCCGACTCAGCACGCGTCTCGTTCGCATCGCTGACCCACCAGAACATTGGCACCGTTCGCAGGCTTAATGCTGTCCTCTTCCCCGTCAAGTACAGCGACAAGTACTACCAGGACATTCTCCAGCCCGAGGTCGAGCCTTTTTGCCAGCTCGGTACGATACCGTGGCCGTTTTGGTTCGCTTTCTCACATGGCCAGGGAAATTAGTTTACTATAACGATGTCCCCGTTGGAAACATATGCTGTAGGCTAGAGAACAAGGAGCTATACTTGACAACCTTGGGCATCCTCGCCGTAAGTCGTCGCCTTAATTTATATCGATGGGATGAGCCGATGCTTGCCTCACAAAGCCTTATCGATGCCGGAAGCTGGGGTCTCAAGCCCTGGAACGCATCATTCATGCCGCGTCTCTCCACAATAAACCCGAAATCACGCGCATATTTCTCCACGTACAGGTCTCCAACGAGGATGCCAAGAGGTTCTACGAAAGACACGGATTCAGTGAAGGTGGTATTCACAAAAAATATTACAAAAAGATTACCCCACAAGATGCGTGGATATTGGAGAAAATTATTGAACACGGACCGGAACAATAGTTGTACACGCGACAAATTGTATTACATGAACAGACGAAATGCCCTCTTTCTTGTAGGTGACAAATCTCAATTTTGGGAAGAAAAACCGATGTTCATAATTTATAGTACGTATATGCAAGGGTGTACATGATTCGTGTCCGTCACTAAGACGCATCGGCGATCAGGACGGTATTAATATATGATACTAATGAAATAGCGGTCCATACTCCAACTAGTACTGTGGGCGGCCATCAGTGACACACGGATGTGACAGGCGATTGAAAGAACGAACAGGTTCAATAACCGCTTACGATAGCTGGTCGTCATGACGCCTCTTCTTCGTGCCCGCAGTGTTTCACCAGCTGCAAGATGGTAAGCATTGCGTTCGTTCAATTACGAGAATATTAACAGACCTGGTGCCTCTTGAGTGCATCCTTGCGGGTGAAGGTCTTCCCGCAACCCCCGTTGCACAGGAACGGCTTCTCTCCTGAATGGGTTTCTCTGTGGCGCTTCAAATCGTGCTGTCGGTTGAACGACAATGCACATAGATCGCATGAAAATGGTCGCGAAGGCGAGGCTGGATATTGCGGTTGCTGATATGAAGAATCGCCACGCCCATAGTACGGAGAGGTCTGGTGATGGATGCTGGACTGATGCGATGCGGCATATTGCTGCGATGGAACCGTGTAGTGAGGCACGGCACTTGGTGCCTGGTTTGAAGGTGAGTAAGCTTGCCGTGGCTGATGGTACGCATTTTGTGACGCCGCTACATATTGGCTTGACACCGATGACGGGAACCCAGCCCCGGTATAGTCGTATTGCATGGATGGATGCACTGATTGCACGGTGTGCGTAGTGTGCGCCATGGTTGGATAGGCGTTGGCAGGCACTTGGTAAGCATTTGACGGAGCGGGATAGCGTTGGGATTGTTGGCTGCCAGACCATCGGTCTAGTTCGGTGGTGGGGAGGGAGTATCGTCGATCAGCCATGGTGAAAGTGGGGGGTCTAGAAAGGATTGTCGGAAAGCGCTGGAGCCCTTGGGTTCATATGCATTTTCGGGGCCGCTGAGGCATCATATATATGTGCATTGAGCAGGCAATTTGCCGGCGCCGCGACAGGGTATGCGGCACAAGCAAACATAACTGGTCGTAACTGGCTGGGCAAGATCCCTCTGAGGTTTCCCGATCGGACAGTCACTACCAATGTGCCTGATACGGCGGACCTGATCTTGGGCGTTTAACAGATGCAGCTGACCCTGAGCAGGATAATTATTGCACGTCTAACCAAAGTAAGGTAGAGTGAGGAGATGACTTTCTCATCGATGGTAGTGACTTGTCGTCGACTCAACCATCAAACCGGGATCAGTTCCAAGTCGGTCTCTTCTCGGGTGGCAATGCGAGTCAAGCCATCTGGTCTGCTGAACTCTGGTGCGGTCTGACAATTGAGACCGGCTGGAATCTTAAATACATATTTGATAGTCGTATGTGATGAGACCAACTATGGCTGATGCGCATAGCCCCGAAAAGTCCGTAATGATCGAGCAATCCAGTCCACCAGTTTTTCCCAGAACAACGTTCACTCGGACCGTGCCGCATTCCGCTTAAGTTTGCCTCAGGACATCGCAATGCATATGTTGCACGCGCCACGCCTATTACGGAGCCTTGGCTCGTCAAGGCGGAACTTGCAGGCACAGGACAGATCATTGTCTCCAAAGCACCCCCAGGAACCTGGAATGTCCCGACAGTCCAGCGACGCCGCCGGAAGAAAACATAAGATTGTGGACACAGCACGGCACTAGTCGTGGCGCACTGCGATTGATCAGCAGCGAAGTGTCATATTATTTTATTTTATTTAGTTGTTTCGCCCGCTCTGCTGATTCAACGACTCGGCGTGTCCCAAAAAGGACCGTTGGCTGATCGACGCAAATGACGTATGTCTGATAAGACGGTCATCCCTCCGCTCTACGCCCTCTCTTGGCCTTCATGTCGAAACGTACGCCATCCACCCCGTCACAATCGAGCAGGAAGAAATCCAAAATTACATCTCGCCAGGCCGTTCTGGACACCTATTTCCGCGCCGTCAGCTCCACCAACGGTAGCCAAATTGCGACAACGACGCCATCACGGCAGATTCGCAGGGATGTCTTTTCGGATATCATTTCTGATGAATCATTTGCCTCCCTTGCGACCATAAACAATGAATTATGGCAGGACGGACATGGGACACAGGAAAACCCTATCCAGCTTGATTTAGGAGACGACCTTCACCCTCAGAGTTCGATCCTACGTGGACTATCAGTATCCCCATCGTCTCACGATCAGTCTTCAGTTACCCCTGATCCTTGTGCGAACACGACGGCACTTCTGCGAACAGGGCGTCGTACTGATTTGGGTCTTGCTTTCCGTCAAACGGCGGTAGATGTCAACTACAGTCCAGTTGTAGTCGATCCGCTCGCATATCCTATCCAAAACTGCCCTTGGCCAGCTGATTCCCCCGCACCGTACTCTTTTCTCGTTCACGCGCTGGTTGCCTTGGCCGACACTCGCTCCCGCATCGCCATCCTCGACACACTTACCAACACTCTGCGGTGTCTCATATTATATCATCCTGCGTCCCTGTTGCCGGCATTCTACCTCTTGTCAAATACACTCTCACCCGCTTATTCTCCACTCGAACTCGGCATTGGCGCGTCCGTCATCTCGAAAGCCATCCAACATGTATCCGGTCTCACGTCTGCAGCTCTTCGGAGGCTGTATAATTCATCGGGAGACCCAGGGGATGTGGCGTTCGAGGCCAAATCCAGTATTCGTACACTTGTAGCCCACCCTCCCTTACTTATCGAAGGTGTATACCAATCAATGTTGAAAATCGCGCAAATCAAAGGTCATGGCGCAGCAAAACAGAAGCAGTCCATTGTAGAACGACTTCTTGTCGCAGCGAAGGGAGAAGAAACGAGATTTCTGGTTCGCACTCTGTCACAGAACTTGCGTGTCGGCGCTGTCCGAACGTCCCTGTTGACAGCGCTTGCCAGAGCTTTAGTATTGTCCCCACCCCGAAACCCAGGTATACCCATTCCTTGCGACTCGTCGCTGCATGTGACACCGCAGTTCCTCGCGTCTGCTCAACTGTCATTGTCGAGAAAACAAAAGAAAGATAATGATCATCAACTTGGCCAGCTTTTGTTAAAGCTTGCGAATGCGGAAGCACTCGTCAAACAGGTGTACGTCCAACATCCCAATTATGATGACCTCGTCGGTGGGGCCATCGCTGGTGGTCTTGACGGACTTTCCGCACGGGTTCCGCTCGTAGTTGGTGAGATCGCCGGCGTTCCTACCCCAACCCTAGAGTGATTTTTTGGGTCAGGTATCCCTCTTCATCCCACACTGGGCTCTCCAGCTCGATCACTTGACGAGATATATCATCGGTTAAATGACATGTCATTCACAGCGGAGTTCAAGTATGATGGCCAGCGTGCACAGATCCATGCCTCAAAAGTCGCCAATGAGTACTACCCATCTGTCCAAATTTTCTCTCGGCATCTAGAAAACATGACTGGGAAAGTAAGATTCCTATGACCACGTGCATCCATGTCGACTGATCCCATGCTTCGGCCACAGTACCCCGATGTGGTTTCACTGGTCAGGTGCATGTTTGCAAGGGCGTCTAACTTGCAGTCTTTTATTATCGATTCGGAGATCGTTGCCATAGATCCGGATAGCGGCGGCCTCAGGTCCTTCCAGGAGCTCTCAAACAGAGCAAGAAAGGATGTTGGGATTCAGGACATCAAAATACCAGTGTGTGTATTTGCATTTGACTTGTTGTATCTTGATGACCAGGCAAGTTAAGTTTCATCACATTTCGTGGCGTCTGTCTGACCCTATATCATTCTTTACCATAGATTCTGTTGGAACGATCATTTCGGGAACGACGGAATTTACTAAGGAGTCAATTCCCGGCCCTGACACCAGGGGAACCAGGAACCGCCCACTTCGACCATGTTAACAGCTGTGAGAGCGAACTAGGGCGAGAATGTATCGAGGACTTTTGGAAAGAGGCCGTGGAAAGTCGTTGTGAGGGTCTCATGATCAAAGTTGGTCTTCAAATGAATCACCGTGTCGGCACGCTCACTGTTGAACAGCTTTTGGACAACGTTGACAGTTCGGAAACCGCCACAGCCAAGAGGGGCAAGGCTCGGAAACCCTTGTCTGCTACGTATGAGCCTGGTGAGTCAAGTGTTTGATCTACCTTTGAGGTCAAACTGTTAGATCATCTGAAACTCCATAGATAAGCGAACTTTCGCGTGGCTGAAGCTTAAAAAAGATTACGTGGATGGACTTGGGGATACGCTCGACTTGGTTCCTGTCGGAGCATGGTACGGAAACGGCCGCAAAGCAGGGTGGTGGAGCCCCGTTTTGCTCGCTGTCTGGGACACCACAATGGAAAGGTTAATTGCCGTGTGCAAATGCATGTCTGGTAAGATACATCGCACCGCTGCTTGCGCGTTTGGGGTAATGGGCTACTGGAACAGGTTTCTCCGATGCGTTTTACAAGGTATGATCAAGCCCTGTCGCATAAATGATGATGCGGCCCTTTGATGACGAGTAATGTTCATTATTCTAAAATCAGGACCTCGCCTCAAGGTACACCGATCCCGAAAGCTCCGAAAATTGTTCATATCAACCCTTAAGGGACTGTGATTATGGAGGTTGGGTGTTATTCTTTGCCACGCTGGGAACCTCTTTGACCTCTACGGCTCCCGAATCTAGGCTTCAGACCTGACGTTTATTTTAAGCCTTGTGAAGTTTGGGAGGTCCGTGGCGCGGAGTGAGCAGACCGCAGTGTTTCTCTCTGCATCTTCTTTGCTGATTATGGAAACCGTGACGGTCAAGTATTACGCTCAGCCCTGTTTCCTTGGCTGCCCTGGGTGAAGTATCCTCTACGAGGGGCCTGAGTTTGCGATTTCCTCGGTTCATTCGTGTCAGGGAAGATAAGCGCCTAGAGGACGCTACCACGACCCAGCTTCTTGCCCGAATGTATCGTGATCAAGAAAGTAGGGGTAAAGACACCACGGGCGTGGACGACGGGGATCTCATGGACGTGGAAATAGAGTCACAAATTGAGGACGAATCAGACGATTGAGCTGAAGTCATCGTGCTGGCATTAGACTAAACGCAGTATACACCGGGCTACTAATTGAAAACGCAACTAACGTACTTTAACAAAATCGTTGCTCACAGACCACATCCTTAAGTTACTGGCCAAAATTTGGTGATAATCGTGAGAGTCTTGTGGTACGTGCTATTACCAGGAAATGCACTATCAATGACTTGCTTCAGCTTGCCATTTGATAGTGCGGCCTTCCATCCTCCATCTCTCTGCTCAGGAAGCAATAGACCCTGGAGATGAGCATACGACACCAAGAAGACGTACTTCATGGCAAGCGCCGGAGGTTCCGAAGCCGATGTCTGGGGCTTATATTCATTGCAGAGGAGTTGAAAAACCTCAGGAGACGCCACAAGCGCAGGCCGCGATGAAGCCACGCGTCCGGCGTCGACATCCGCGGCAGATGATACGAGCGCGGAATCACGCCGCGTTCCACGTCTGAGGAGAGGTCTTGGTCGGGGTTTGGTACTCCCATCCCCATTGGTGGTCGAGGAAGATGAGAGAAATCTCTGACACACAGTGATTTTAAAAGTGAGAACTGGGATTGTCTTTGGTAGGCTCTCCATCAAGTTCTGAACGATTTGCTGAGAAGAAGTATACAAGCGAGTCGTCAGTGTTGCAGCGAACTGAGGGCCATCGAATGATCCCGAGAAAGTGAGGTTAATGAGCTGCGAAAGGTCTCAATTTGTACACCAGGTCGTCCAAGATTGTCCGAAGACGCACAAGTGTCAATAGTCCAGTAGCCATGTCTCGACGCTCGTCATCATCTTGGTTAACAGCGTAAAAGACAATATCGAGTGGAGCACCTGCCTCCCATCGTGGGCCAGTACCTCCCCTCGGGGGAGGAATCTGCGATAAGAGAAGTGGCGAGAACTTTTCTGAAAGGAGGTAGCGGTTATTTCCGACACTATCAAGGGGTTGGATCTTACCTTGAGAACTGGAATTGGATAATTCATCCTTCTCAAATAATGACAGCAGCCATTGAAGGACTGGCCATGCATGTTCAGCGACGACTGCCTGAGTGCTACGGACTTGGCTCTGGTCGAGGACAGCATCTTCAACGTTGTGGGTAGTTCTTCCACGTTTCTTACTCGACTCTTTAGGCAAGAGCATTTTGCGCTGTATGAATCCATCCTTTAGTATGGCCCAACAATCTTTACAATCCTTGATACACAGTGACGCTTGGGAAATGACAGAGTCGCCGTCGTGGCCGTTATCGCTGAGCCCGTGCAGTAGTTCGTTGCTGGCGGGATCATCCAATGGATACCTCGGCAGAGCTCTGAATAAAGAACCGGGAGAGTTCGTGGCAAGGAAGGAGAACAGGACACGCTGAGCAGCTGTAGAATGAGATATGGAAGGAGATAGAGATATCTTGGAGGGTACATGCTTATGTTTGTTGGGGGAGGGAGGGGTCTGTTCAAGTTGGGATGTTTGGTCGCCGGTGGGCGGCGGTGGTGGAAAGAGAGCCATGTAAAGGAGCTGTCGGATGTGATCACTGTTCAAATGCGATGAGATCGGGAACTAGAACGGTACTCGGAGAGACTTGCGCATGGGGTCTGAAGGACGGGGAGCGCAATTGGTCCAGGGAGGCTATAGCAGAATCATATTTGCCTTCCTCGAAACAGGTGTCGACCAGGCCACGCTGGTGTATTGTCATTTCGCGTTCTTCATTTTGAGCCATGTTGATGGAGAGCAAGGAAAGGACAGTGCGGGCGCGTCGTGCTGTTGTGGAACGCGATGCACGTGACGATTGGGTGCAGAAGCGGTTCGTCCGATTGATTCTACCCCAAAGTCAGTGCTCGCCAGTGCCGGCGTTGAGCAGAAATGAATGGTTTCATACGCAGCAGGTGGGCGGAATCAGGAATGTCTGTGGAGAACGTATCTTATAGAACCTGGCGTTGCGAAGAGAACCATTCGCCGTGCACGTTCGGGACCCATGATGGTCGAGTTTATGTGTCAAGTACCTTCGGTAGTACCGCCTCGTTGCATCGCCGTACATCGGAGCCCACGCCTGCCAACCAGACTGGTACACTACGTTGAGTTGGCCGACGAGTGCTGGTGCTGACAAATTCGGCTCACGAAACAGCTCAGGACTGCCAGCATCATCAGTGTCGAGTACAGTCTCGCCAGGTCAGTATACGGTATGCTTGGTTCCTTGTTACCACCCACCTCGTGCTGCGTATTGATGCGCAGTCGGTTCAGTGCGTCTCTCGGCAGTTGAATGTTTCGTCCTCACCCATCGGGTCTAGCTCGTCACTTGCTGGAACAATTTCATCGGACCATGGCCACGGCCACAACTGCATCTGGATCTCGTGGGCCTGTTGAGACCGCTATACACAACAAGGTGGGGTGTATATCCCGATCAGCACACCAAGAACGGCCACCAAGTCATTCGTTAGCTAACTACTCTCCTTCAACCTTCACGACTCACCATCACAAACGAATCCCACCTCCACCGCCATCATGCTGCCATGAGGGCTCAAGGTGGGGGTAGTGGTGAAACACGTCAGTCTCATTTCTAGATGTTGGCAAATAATCCACCCTCACGTGTCGCCACCATATAGATTTCGCAGTGCAGATCATCTCAGAAGCATTCAAAGGAAAGGTATTCATGCCTTTTTCATTTCCAACACTGCAATTCATTCGCTCCCTCAGACGACTCTCCAGCGACACCGAATGATTTACTCGGCCTTGTCAGACGAACTTGACGGAGGCCTTCATGCCCTTTCCTTGAAAACAACTACCGAGGAGGAGGCGCGTCAGCGAGCTGCTGGACATGCTGAGTGATGCTCGTGAAATATGTGACCCCCTGGCGGCTCTCGTCAATCATAAGACGAGTCGTTTTAATTAATACGCCGTCCGGCCATAAGTGTGTCCTTGCGGCCGTTACCCTTACCCCCAATTACAATGCGATTCTCGAGTATTTGAACTGCCGGGGTTGTTGGCAATGCTGATCCGCAGCCATGAGAAACGTATCCTGCCTGACAGCCTGCAGAATTGTTTCAAGACTTGGGTATAGTCTTGATGCCAACTATTGGCTCCGATTGATCCGTTGCAGCCAATCCGGTTCTGCGTCTCAGCTAATGTTGTCCCGAGGCAGCGCATCCCTACCCCATTTACTCGGCTTGTTTCCTCACGCTCCAGGGTATGAAACTTCTGTAGACACTGAGTTCTCCTGACAGTTAATGTACGACAGGTGCAACATTCTCGACTGTCGTGGAGACACGATGGAGTCGAGGATCAGCGTCGGCTCGTGCACAGCAAACAAATCTCTGCGACGATCACGAACCGTTGCTACTAGCACGGATACATCTTGGTAACGGGGTTCATGAATCTCCCACTTGTACTTTCCCGCAGCACAGTTGCAAAGGCTGGGCACTCTTTCATAACCAGTTACTCTTAACATCTCTGACCATCAAGATCGGCATGGAATGTCCATATTCCCGTATATAAGCAGCGGTCTTGCTCAGTGCACTTTGCCCTCCTCCAGTCCTTCTGCCAAAGTTCTTATGCCTGACCGCGTTATGTATCGAGAGGACGTACGGCCGACACTCCCTTCTGTTCGAGATTTGTTCCGGGGTAAGCTATTCTGCCTGTTATGTTGCTGTAGATCTGACGTACTCCGCGCAGATGAACTGTCTCGTTCAGCAAGACCTCCAACGAGCCTAACTCCCCCATGGATCGTCAGCCCCCAAAACTATGACCGATCGTTCTCTCGAGCTGACCGTCGTCCCGACTGTCAGCTGGATGGACCTGGTGTCCAGGTACACCCGGCTACTTGTTCTGTGCCAATGGCTAATGTCACATCTGCAGCATTCTACATCCTCGGCAACTTATTACTCACCTACACAGCAACGCTATGACGGACGTACTGCATCTCGACCCTCGACCCTCGATAATTTATCATCACCTATAACCCAATGTCAGCAAACCTCTCGATATCATGCTCGTTCTACTTCTCAGGCGGATCAACTCACCGCGCCCCACGATCAGAGTACCTCACCAGGGTCTCATCCATACTTAAATTTGGCCACAGACGCTTACAATCGCTGTTTTACTTCCTCGGGAATTTCGTCACGGGTTTCAGGGTCTGCCGAAGGCTGTATCAGAGATCAGCATAGAGAATATGTGGCTGCACCGGTTACAGCCGAGGTTCGCCAGCCTTCTGTACCCTCGCCTTCTTCGTTGAAGTACGAGTGTGATTATTGTGGCAAGGGATTCACTCGGCCCAGTAGTCTCAAGGTACGTAATGGTCTCTGCGGGTTTTCTGAACTCTGAACCTGTGTGCCAGATCCATTTGAATAGTCATACAGGGGAGAAACGTGAGTGCTCGAGTGTCCTTGCTGTCACCCAATGTCTGACTTGTCAATGCCGATACGTTCAGCCTTTGCCTGCACTTTCGAGGGGTGTGGGCGCAGCTTCAGCGTGCTGAGCAACATGCGCCGACATGCACGCGTACACGCCGAGGCTCTCAATCGCCATCAAGAAAGTTCGAGCGACGAACACAGCGACAGGCCATAGAGCGCAGGCCGCTTTACCAGCTTGCAAACCGTGTCACGATCTGTCCCGCATTTACCCAACGCCATGTCCATTCATCCAATGCAACTCCCACGAGCTATATCACTACCCCCAATTGTAGCCCACAACATATTTCTTTTCATAGTCACGCATCTCTTCTTCTCTCCTCCCCTCTTCTCCCGAGGATGTATCCGTTATTCGGCATCTGTTCGCTTTTGTGTATTATTTATTATTGACCGTGTATTTTATTCGCATCCAGTTCATGTTGCATCGACCCCGCTATTATTTTATTTATCGTACGTACGGATAACTAACGTTATGGAGTTATTTCTTTACTACTTTCAAATAGAGGAGGAAGCCCGGCTTAGCCCGTTCATAACATGTTGGGTTGACACCGTTGTTCGGTCGCAACGTCGGTTTCGTGTTCCATGCTGGGCGTGTTGCTCTCGGCCTTTTGGTACAGCTGCGCGCGCGCTATCCCCCTTCGTCCGCCGTGTGTCCTACGGCCAAGTCGAAATAACCTGCTCTCCGATGCGGCGTCTAACACAGCTATCTTCATTTGGTGGGTGGGTGGGCGACTTTGTATGGAGAGAGGCCAAGTCACGTACTAAGTTTACGGTATCCCGATATCATGCTTTAACCATGCAGTGGCGATGAGCATGCGCCGTCCAGACGAAACATCTTCCGTGGGTCGTCTCCACCTCGATGATGCCGCAGAAACGTAAGACCAAGAACATATGTCATTTAATAGCCCGAGCACGCCAAAGTCCAGAATACCGCATGGTAGCTACGGGTATACATTAAAGGAAAGGGCAAAGAGAAGATATCTTGCCACGCAACACCGTCACAAATTCCGCAAATCATGGTGTCATACCCACATCACTGCAGCGAGGTCACTGCTCTCCGTACGCCACATAACGCAAACGGCGTCATCAACTGCCATCCGTCACCCCCACTTAAATTGGGGTCCATAGCACACGCCGCTGGCAGGCTACAAGGAAATGGCACGGCCTTTACCAGTGTCACGGACACTACGAAAGCGCGAGCGGCCTCTCTCGCGCCTCTCTCTGCTGCCTCCTTCGGTGGATTCATCAAAGGCTCGGTCAGCCCGGGTGTAGTTGATCGCACGGGGGCTCTTGTGCGTAAAGCCCGCAAATGCAAGGGCTTTGCGGACGTTGAGAATTTCTTCTCCGTGTACCTCATCTCGTAAGAGGGGATCTTTGGTGACATTGGCGGGCACACCATTGGCAGGAGCCAGAGGCTAGGAAGCAACGTGTTTGATGAGCGTGCACAGGACGTAGAAATGAATGAATGCATGCCTCCGGAGGGATGTCAGAGTCAAAATGTCTTGTGTCCGCAGGATTTGTCAACTCGGGGCGATATGGTGCGGGATACTTGTGAATGTTGTTCCAATCGATGCCTCTGAACCACGGGTGGGCCTGAGCACCATCAGGACGTGGACGGAGCTTCGTGGAAAGGACATGCCTTGATCATTTCTGCCCCATCAGTTGTTCGAGAAGCTGGTATAATGAAGCCGCTGCGGCGCGCCTGGATTGCGAGGGAATCTGACCGGAAAACCGATGCGGACGCCTGGCTACCGAGACGATCTTCTGGTTCGCAGAGTAGTACTTTCATCAAGTCGATACCCTCATGCGAAACACGAGGTCGGGTAGGGAACTTGAGAGACTGCCTCCAGTTGAGAATCTTTTGGCGAGTCACATGCCGCTGGCAGGAAATGTTCAGTTAGTTTGTTTCTAATCCTGTGTTCATCGAAGCCAAGCACAGGCGACACTTACGGAGTTGCTGATGAACGGGGGATGCCTGCACACCAATGTACATGAGCGACGTGAACGGAACTGCAAACTACACATCCCTTACCCGTACAAGCATTCAAACATGATCACGCCCAAACTCCACCAATCACATGAAAAAGAATAGCCGTTACCTCTGATAACTTCGGGAGACACTAACGACAGAGAATGGAGGCGTTATTAAAAGGATAAAGGCAAAATATCTTACTATACGAGTTAGTACCGCATCTTTGGGTAGAATGGAAGCGTCAGTATACGCACTCGAGCTTAGAGGAGAAAGAGCCTACACGGAATATGCTAGCTGTAGCGTGACGGAAGCGTGAGCGCCAATGATGGCACGGAAATGGAAGAGGTTATGGGAACCACTGTACCTTCTTACGATTCTTCTCGCGCCAGGTGAAGATACCAGCCTGGCCATCACCATCCCCCAAGAGCAACTCGACGTCTTTCCTGTCCATGCGCCTTGTCCTAGTTCCGTCCATAAGGCCATTTCCATCGTCAAGGTCAATTCCGTGTTTGTGCAACAGCTGCCGTCGTTGTTGTTCGTAATCTGAACCAGAGTGGTCAATGGTAGGCTTATCATGAGAATATGAAATGTCGGTTACATGACGTGTCATGCGCCCAGTGAAGATCCGTGCTGTAAACGATAGGAAGTGAGCGCTGGGCCCAGGTCCCCGTTTAACTCGAGAGGTACTGACGCGAGCCCAAAATCAGAGAGGCGAATGTGTCCCTCGGGATCAAATAAAAAGTTCTATCAGAACGACCAAGGTGTCCGTCTATCAAAAAAATGGACCTTAATTTTAAAGGACCTACATCAGGTTTGATATCACGATGAATAAACCCAAGTTTGTGACATGACTCGATGGCGAGGACCATCTGGGAATAAGGCGCTCCACGGGAAATAGCATGTAAAATGGGAGAGACGAACCTCGGAAACATAAAATCGGGTAAAATCTTCCTCGAAAACGTCCCTTTCTATCAGAAGATTGAGGAGATCTCCACCACCCATGTATTCGAGTACCTATATTTATTTTTAATGAAATCGAAATGAATCAGAGAATTGTTCCGGAGCGGGCGGTGTAGACGGTGCGGTGGTGATAGAGCTACTGACCAGATACAGGTTGTCACGGTCCTGGAAG
Source organism: Pulveroboletus aff. annulatus (assembly GCA_038094595.1). NCBI lineage: Eukaryota > Fungi > Basidiomycota > Agaricomycetes > Boletales > Boletaceae > Pulveroboletus > Pulveroboletus aff. annulatus. The sequence continues at coordinate 107,603 of JBBPTX010000021.1, read as the reverse complement.
CTGTAGTACAACCTGACGATCCACTCCGCTGCGCCTGGAGAGGAAACCAAGGCAGCAGATTTGAGAACATCGCGTTCGGCACGGACGTGGCCTTCCTGGCCTTTGCGTAACATGTCCGTTTTGCGTAACTAATGACAAATTGTGAAATGAAACGGTGGATAAACGGATTTGGCAGATATGAAATGAAAACAGACGAAAATACCTGCTTCATCGCGAACAGCTGACCGGTGTCTCGTTCTTTAACGAGAGAGACGACGCCAAAAGCACCTGTGGGGTTAAGATGAATGGAAAATTTTGAGTGATATGAAATTCATTGGATAGGACGCACCATGGCCGATAGTCTTTAGTTTGATGAACGCAGTCACGTCAACTTTCCTGCGACGGTCACGCAGGTAATCTGTTTCGTTTTGACGCCAACGCGCGCGCAATTGTTGTTTCTGTTCCTCGGAGAGGTTCATGGCGATCATGTCTCTCTCCATGGCGACCCTTCTCTGTTCTCGAGACGGGGGCTGCCGAAGAAGAGGAAAATATAGATTCTCAAAGTAGATCCGGGCAGACACAGCCTTTTCGAGGGTAGCGATGGATGGAGTGATCGGCTTTCTCTGCGAGCAGGCCAAAGAAGGCAGGCGATTTGAAGCAAGTACGGCGTCCTCATGTTCTCCCACTGGGACGAGGCCAGCAGTCCAGCGGAGAGTGGCGTTGCCAGGACCAGCTGGAAGGCCGTCGAGGAGGGGGACGTTTTCCTGTGCGGCCGTAGTCAAGGTCGACGAAGTGGGGGAGGTGAGACCGTTCACGACCCGCAGCGGCGGTGATTGTGCATCAGGGGCGCTGTATGCCGAGGGCTTTAAGGCGTTGACAACGTCGTTGATGGCCTTTGCCCTGCTCACACGGGCTTTGATTGGCGTAGCCCACCGCGGATCTGGAGTTGGAGGGGTGAAGAAGGGGAGGAGGGGAGGAGGGAGAGAAGCAGACCTCCGAGCTTTCCCAGCCCGTCCGGGCCCCATCGGGTGAGAAGGGCCTCTGCCTGCTCCGCATCGGAGGCATGTACGAGGTGCCTGTGGGGGTGTCAGGGGAGTAGGGCGGGCGGGCGGGGACATACACGAATCCGGTGGGGCTGGAGATGGGCGGGCGGGCGGGTTTGCGGGGCGCCCACTGAACGAGGCGGGCGGCGAGGAGATCGTAAAAGGCGGGGTGGAGGACGGTGTCGGGCATCAAGGCGCGCCGATAAGACAAGGGGGGGATAGCAAAATAAAATAAATAAATAAATAAAAGAAAAGAGCCGCGAAGATGCGGCATGGATCTGGATGTGATCTTGGATGGGGGAGCCATTTATTGGGCACCCTTGCCCTGCACCTTCCACCCACCTCGTGCCCGGTGTTCATGTCCTCCTCGTTCATCCAACGCCCCTGATTACTCCGACTCACCGCCTCTCTCATTACTGCCCTCCTCCCCGTGTCTCCCTTCATTCTTATAAACCCAAATTTTCTTCTTTCATTGAACCATAATATTCTTTCCTTCCCCTTTTGCTATCTCCTTAACTTACTATGACCAGCCCGAGGGACGATCGTATGTACCCGCCTGCCTCCAAAACGCGTAGAAGCCCCCCCGGAGCGGATTCGCAAAGCAGTGGTTTCTTTCAGACGGGACAGGGTGGGCGAACTGTGCTCCCTCCTCTTTCTTCAGCCTTTCCAACCTCACGTTCTCCAGGTCTGTTTTTCTACATAGTGTCCAAAAATGATGCTCAACCTCTTGGTCCCGCCTATAGGGCCCGCAGACTATTCTAATCCTTACCCCCAGACGCGCCCATCGCCGCCAAAACCAGAACACATTCAGCCCTCCTACAACCAGTGGCCACCCTCCGCGACCCGTCCGTCCGTTTCCCTGTCTTGCTCTCCCTCTCCTCATCTTTTGCTAGCAACGGCGCCTCCACAGCATCCATCCACGTATTATGAAAACTACGACAGATACCAGCAACAGCAGTACAGCACATACCCTTCTCGCACGTCCACGACCATGCCCGCAGATCCACAGGCCTCTCGCAAGCTTCCTCCCCTCAGCGTACCCCCGCCCGTCAGAGAAGACCGCTGGCAGGGCACCGGCTATGGTTCGGTGGGCCCACAGCTCTCCAGCTATGGCGACATTCGCTCCCCGACCGCGACCTATCCTCCCGAATACGCCCAGTTTCAGCCTCACACCTCCTACTCCTATCCGCCCGTGCCCGATCCACGCAGTCACGCCACACAGCACCCCCCCATCCATCACCCCCATCAATTGTCCATCAACAGCGTATACTCTACCGAGCGCGGTGTCCCCGCACACGTCGAGGCACACGGTCCCTCGCCCTACGCTAGAGGTCATGTCACGAACACCGCGCTCACCCAAGAACCTGCTTCGGTGCTGGTCGCCGAAGAACCCGTCATAAAAAAGAAGCGCAAGAGGGCCGATGCCGCCCAGCTCAAGGTCCTAAATGAGACTTACGCCCGCACTGCATTCCCTTCCACCGAGGAGCGGGCTGAGCTGGCTCGCAAGCTCGACATGTCTGCTCGCAGCGTTCAGATATGGTGTGCTACCCGTGATCTTCCTCTGACAACGCTGACACACGAAACAGGTTTCAAAACAAGAGGCAGTCCATGCGACAGACCAGTCGCCAGACCGCCAGCACTGTGACGAGCGGCTCCTTTGGAATGCCGTCTCAGTCGGATGACGTTGCACACTCGTCGTACGGTGGTAGTCTCAGTCCTACGACGCTTCCTGCGCATAGCTTTGTACAGCGCACCGAATCGCGCACCGTCGTGGGCCCCGACACTCGTGCAGGTGGTCAGACCCGCCGCGATGATGATTCTCGCAAGTGGCCATCATCGGGTCGATACTGATCTCGATCGTATGACATCTTGATTTCATCTCTGACTAGATTCTCGTATACAATTCATGTCACTCTTTGGAATCTTTGCATCTCAATATTCGTCAGGACAACGATCATTTCATTATATGTCTCTAACTTACACGTGCCCTTAATATTGTACATATTCCACATACATTAACGCATCATCGACGCAATCCGTTTGTTTTCTTTTTTTGTACCGAATACTGTTCTCAACCTGACCGTGTCGTTATGCACTGTTCCATTTTTCTTCTTTCCATTGTTCTGGATAGAGTGGGGTACGTACATGCCATCAGAAAAACATGTCGCCGTAGCTCCGCGGTTTGGGAGACCAGTTTTGCACTAGAAGCCCCTCCAGCTGCACGACGAAAAGGTGAGGTCGTATTACATGCCCAAATATGGAAATAAGCACATCGGCGAGCCCGAATCTCGACGCACCTGCAGAGGGCGTGTGATACGGAACGAGATCAACGGAATCGATAAGATACCCGATGTTTCATGCTCGGTACACAGTGCACGCGAGGGGACAGGAATAACCACGAGAGATGGGGATTGCGCGACCAGCGTCACCCCCGGGGTTTGTGTGGCCAGGACGTCTTCGGTCCATGTCCACTCGTCCGGTTGACATGGCTACTGTGGGAGTGCCCGCGCTCCTGGATGGGTTAACCCCATCCGCGTTCAAGTAAAAAAAATTCGACGTAAAAATAGCGAGCCTTTTTTTTATTTTTTATTTTCCAAGGGCGTTTTCCTCGAGATGGATCAAGTCATCCGAGTGCGCACGATCGTCCTGCGTGGCGACTGGAAATGAATTTGTGGCGATCATCGGCCTGCAAAGCCACGAAGATTTGCTATAGCGAGAGCCCCGTCCGCTGATCACGGATCCAAGGGCGACTGAGCGGCCGAGTGTGCCATCACCAACCGCCCAGGTGCGCCAGAGCCGCAGTCTCGAGAAGAAGGCGGTCAGTTGGTTCGCATTCTTTGGTCGCACCCTGACCGGCCAACACGTCAAGTCACTGATCCCGTCCGTAGATACAGCGGAAGCAAATTTTTTCCCGTTCCTACTCGAAAAGGCAATCTTGGATCGTCGCTCCGGATAATTGCGAACGAGCAAGACCCCGGTCACCACTGCGGTTCTATCTCTCGCCATCGCTGTCGGTATCTTCCGGCTTGGGTCCCCCGTAGCTCAGCCACGCCAGCTTCCTCAGCCTCCTTCGCTCCTCCTGCGCCTTGACCTGGTTGCGAGTCAATTTCTTCTTCTTCTTCCCTACTCCCGCGTTGCCCGCACCTCCCCCTTCTTCGGCGCCACTTACCACAGGGGTTGCTGCGTTCGACCCGACCGGACTCGTCACTCGCGAACGCACAGGCGTATTGCCTCCACTTCCCCTCGGTGTTCTCGTATCGCCCAGCGTGTCTTCAATCACGGCGGCTTTTCCCTTATGTGTCATGCGCCCTGCCTCGATTTCCCAGATTTCAGAGCCTGAGTTGGTCAGATGAACAAAGTTGTGGCAAAGCCCACACGCCAATATTACGCACATAGGGACATCACAAACTCGTGGTTGTGGGAGATGATCACCTGCCCGCTCCACATCAGATCGGAGTCTGTGCAAGCAAAAAAAAACACGTACAACTCCGCCAGTCCAATTCTTGATTGCAACCGCTAGTCCGCCGAGCGCCTCGCGGTCCAGAAAGTTGCTCGGCTCGTCGAGCACGCAAACCTAACATCCCTTAGAGGTGTTTCTCTGCCAACTCTCGCTCTACATACCTGGGGATTGTTCCACAGACAGGCACCAATCACCAATTTGATCTTTTGCCCTTCACCGAACAGTCAGCCGAATTGCGTCATGATCGGGGCTCGTCTTACCTCCAGAGAGCCCTGATATCTCATTGTACTGAGCAATATCCCCGTCCAGCCCAATATCTTCCAAATGTTTCCGGACAAGGTCGGCACGCGTTTCTCTTGCGCCGGCGCCTTCCCTAGACGATTCTAGATCATCAAACTGTTGTACCACCTTCCCAAACCCTTTCGCGAGAAGCTCTTCTCGCGGGATCCAGGTGTTCCATTTGTGATCTAATCCGCGCCACTTGATCTCGTACTGGAACGACTTTTTGAGCTTTTGACGCCCCATAATAAGCTAAGTGTGACTCGATCAGCCGACCATGCTTCACTTCATAATGCTCAATCAAACCTCTAGTTTGCGCTTAGACCCGTCTCTCCCAACCCACTCCTGTTCAAAGAGCGCCTTTTCCTCATCCGTCAGCACGCGGGTCACTTTCTCCAAAATCTCACCTGGTGACGTGGCAATGTCGTATAACGTCAGTCATTCAACCGATCAGGTCAGGTTGCCACCTACGATCGTGTCCATCCTGGAAACGCCATTGTATGTAACCGATGGGCGTTTTCTCCAGGTGACGCTCTATTCAGTGTGTCGTAATTAATTCACTGGTCGGGCAAAAGAAGCTAAAAGAACTGACCAATGTGATGGGTTGCATGCTGCGATACGTAACCTACCCGTAGTGCCGGATGTTTATACGCCGTCCCTTGTTGGGGGACCGTCTCTCCCTAAACAGACAGATCATTCACAAATCAGTATGGTTTGCGCGTGCACGTTCACGTACAGTCAACAACTTGATCAAAGTTGACTTGCCAGCGCCATTGGGCCCGATAATGCCGACTCGGCTTGAAGAAGGAAAGAAGGCGTTCGACTTGGACAGAGCAACAGTGGCGGAAATGAAAGCCTACCTTGAGAGCGATAACGCGCAACTGACGTTATACAGACTCGGCGTCGACCGCCCAGGGTAAGTGAATGTACAGTTCGACATCCTGAGAATGGCACGTGTGTTGCTTCTTACTCCCATCAAGGAACCAGGGGGAGGGAATGCGAATTTAACGGAGGTGGCCTCAAGAGTGTAGTATGACCTAGCCTCGGGGTGTGTTTCCACAAATGCCGAAAGATTCCCGGGATAGTACACGAGCTGAGGCGTGTGAAGTTACCTCGCCGGCGGTGAATCAGAGCGGAGGAATGCACCTTCTTAGATTCGTAGTGGATTATATCCGTTGTGACGTTATCCAGGAATCTAACAAAGCCCGTCAATTCCCCTCTGCAACACATGACAGTCGATAATTACCCAGAGTCGTGGCTGACAATGAGACATGTGACGTTCCTTTGAGAAATAAGCCACTGTTCTAGCCACAGCACAGACGCGCGATCGAGCTATAGATCGAGGAGCGATTAAACGGGGAAAACGACCGAGATAACGCAAGAGGACATACATGGTTAGTGGGCTATTTGCAATGTTAACTATCAACCCTAGAGTAAATTATTAATTAAAAAACAGTCACGGACCTCGTCAAGAAGAAGCAAGTCCGCATTGTACAGCATCGCGCGCGCCAACTCGAGCTTCATCTTCCAACCCCCTGAAAGTCCGCCGACGATGTCGGCCTGTCGAGCATCATCGAAGCCAACGTCAAGAAGCTGGCCCCTGATCTTCGACCTTGGCACATCCTTGAGCGATTTGTCTGGACGGGTGAGCCAATACTTTGAACAATACGTTCGCGGCGAACGGCCTACCCGAAGCTACAAAGTCCAGGACGGACAGGGAGGTATCTTCGCCCTGGAGTGAATGCTCTACCATAACACAACGCACTTGTTCCTGTGGTGGAAAGTTCTCCACCTTCCCATCACGCAGCTGACGCATCAGTGTCGACTTCCCTGATCCGTTCGCGCCTAGAATACCATATCTTCGCCCACGGAAAAGACGGAGGGTGGTGTGCGAGAGAAGCAAGAGTGTACCATATGCAAGCGAAAAGAGTGTATCGCACAGCAACTCGCCTTCTTCCTCGGACCCACACTTAACTACCCCCCGTATTGCCTGGAGGGACGGTCCATCACTGGCAACGAGGGAAAGAAGATAACAGTAAACATACCTGTTCGACAGCGTGCAGATGTGAGCGAACCCGCTCTGCAAATTTTGTGGCTTCCTCTTCCCCTAGCCATGGCTTCATGTACAGCCCGACACATCTATTCCATTGGGGCTTCTCAAGAAATCGCTTCTGATACACTAGATCCGCTAAAATGGATGCCTGGAATTGAAGGGACGACGTCAACAAGGGATGCCTCGCTGCCAAAGGCTGGTTGGGCGACGCTGCAGACCGCACAACAAAGCCCTCGTCCAGCAAAGTGAGCAGGATCTTGAATATCACGTTTATCTCAGCATCCAAGTCTCGCGAAGGGGCGACGCCACTGGATGATGCTCCTGACTTCAACAGTGTGTTTAGTGCGGTCTCCGCAAAGGCGCGGACCTAGAGAGGTTAATAATATGGTAAAAGAGGTATCGATCTCCAAGCACAAATGCCAACCTCAGGAAATGCGGCGCTCTCGGAGATTTTTTTCACGCTGTCCACGAGAGAGCTTAGGTATCGTGCAGCAACCTGCGGGTTTCTAACGAGCTTCACTAGGTTGTCAATAACTACCACCGTGCGCCGCTGAACCTCCATACTCCGGTCGTTGAGGGCTCGCGTAAGCAATGGAACGAGGACTGCAAGGGCGGGCGCAGTCACCTCGGCAACAAAGGTCGTAGATGAGAGTGCCTTGATACATGCAGGGACCGTGTCGGGATTAGACATGCATTTGACCAGCGCAGGAACGTGAGGGACGAGGTCTGGGTTCGCAAGAGTGCTGCAGAGTGTTGTAGCACACTTGACAGCCGAACTGGCAACCTAGTATGTCGTCAGACCGTTCTGGCTCCACGAAGCGCTCCTCTGACAAGTACCTCTTTTTTGGTGTCGTGCATGGCCAGTTCGACTTTGGGGAGAATGTGCCCCAACTCATCAGCCACGGATTCTTTGGCGGTTGTTACAAAGCTTTTCAGCGCGTCTAGCGTGCCCACTTTTGTCTGCCATTTTCCTTTCTCCAGGATGTCTTCTAAACTTTTGAATACAATCCTTGTCGCCTCTGGAGGGAAAAGTTGCAATATGGCCTTGGTCGCGGTGGTAGCAGCAGTCCGCACCACCTCTCCTTTATCGGAATACAGGTCAAACAAGACGGGAAGGCTAGGAAGAAAGAATGGTGCGCTGGATGCGCCAAGGACAGCGGATAATGACTGGAATCCAATCGCTGCGGACTCGCGCTCGTAGCCCGATTTTTTATTGAGGGCAAATGTGTGCAAAGTGGAAATAACATTCTGATCGCTAATGGAACAAGTGGACTTCAGCTAACATGGAGGCTAGGCGATCAGGACAGGCGACAAACATGAGCGTCTCTACCCCGGCCCTTGAGATACCGAGTGCAAGTTTATCGGCCGCTGCTTTAGCATCTGTGTAAACTAAGCTGCTCTGGCGTTCTGCTCTTCTATCGCATATACTTACCTGGTCCCGTTGGAGCTGAGCGGAGTGCCTCAAGGGTGGATTTGAAGTCGGCATCAGCTGATTCGTTCGTAAGATCGGGTGACATTGAGGAGTCCAGAAACCGACGGATATCGTGTATGTAGATTATTAGGGTAATGGTATGTTCTGCTCCTGGTCTATGGGCAGAATGATAAGTCTAGAACTGCAGTGTGAGCGTCGGGCAAAGCTGGGCTGTGTGGTATCCGTCTCGAAGAAGGGCTAGGCTGGCAGTGCTAGCTTGCCGCCTAGTAAGAAATTTTCGGCTTGCTCGGACGGTCTGCTGCTCGCCGGCAAATTTTAAAACTGACAAATTGGGTAATTCTACAAATCCAAGTCCTACTACTCGTACGTCTTTGACTGCACCTGGGGAAATAACGTACTCGATTCTAAAGTGTCCTGTCCGTAATCAACAATTCTCTGGGAATTAGATTGTGCCACTCCGCAGGTTATCAAACTGGCTGCGTTCATATCTCAACCAGTTCGGGCTACGATCGAGTGGCCCCATCGCGTCTTTCACGATGCGCACCAAACTCTCTCCAGGGATCGGATCCTTGCCCGGTCCACCCTCCATACCTTCCCTGTAGCTACCCTTGTCACCGCTGAGCTCCCAGAACATGCTGCCACCCAAGCCTTGCTCACGGATCCATCGACCCTTCATCTCCCCGACGCGCTCGTTGTCAAAGCTGATCATCTCCTTCCTCTCATAGTCATACGACCAGCTTGCAATCTTTTGATCATCCTGGAAGACATAGGACCCTGGGAGGGGGATGGCGCGATAGTCATAGACTCCTTGCTCCCAACTTCCAGGACCAAGACCGGAGAAGGGGGTTCCGGGCCCTTTAGTGTTCGCAAAGCTCCTGCCATAGAGCGGAATCCCCAGAACTAGTTTCGATCTCTGAACTCCGTTGGAGATGTACCATTGTACAGCATCCGAGGCATTGATCGGCGGACCATACATATTGGCCTGATGATTAGCCACCGTATCCCAGGATCCGGCTGATGGAGGCGTCAAAGCGTACTCATGACGTCGTACGATGACTTACAAAAGTCGTACGCCATCAGGTTCCAAAAGTCGAGATAAGGGTCCATCCCGCGAATATCCAGTTTCCTGTAGTTGTCGGGCCCACATGGTGCAGCGATCTAAGGCCATTAGAAAGGGATTTTCCTTTGCCAACTCTGAACTCACAGTCAGCAGAAACTTGTGCTGAATTCGCTTGTTATAGGCATGCTGATCCAGAGCATACCGAAGCTCCTTCAAGAGTTCGCGGTAACCAACTGCTTGTTCATGATTGGACGGGTACTCGTAGTCGACGTCGAGGCCGTCCAAACCATAGTCTTCCAAAAGTCTGACTGCAGACTGTACAAAATTATGGCGTGCCTGTGAGTTGACGACAACAGGGTGGAAAGAGGGAGAGTAAGTCCAGCCTCCGATAGAAAGGAGAACCTTGAGGTGCCTATTCTGCTGCTTGAGTTTATAGATGGCCTTGAAGTTGCCATAAAGATTGTGTCCGGGTTCGTTCCAAGAATCGCCAGGGTGGTGTATATCCTTATCTGCCCAAACATCGGACAAGAACACCTCGCCGGTGTCAGCTCTCACATTTGCGAAAGCGTAAAGGATGTGTCTAGGTGACACATATGAGAACGATGTCAGAGGGCGACAATGACAAAAACGCACGTCAAATCGTGAACAGGGATGAGGGATGGCGGAAATTTGCGCGCGTAAATACCCCTGCAAGAAATAAATGTGGATTATCTGACGACTGAAGAGACCTACCAGTTGACAAAGCTGGTCACGGTCGCGTGGGTAAGACAAGCACAAGTGAAGACAGACGGGTCGCTTACTAGCCAACGCTGTATTTCCCATGCATTTCTGTGGATGATGATAGCGCCGGTGTCGAAATCGGTGCAGCCAGCGATGGTGACGAATCGAGCGGGGTCACCGGTTGATCAACAACTTGATTGCCCGCCGGTAACGTTGGATAGATGAAATAATGCTGATAGGCTTTATATCCAGTGAAGCCTGCAACGAAGAGAATAAAAACAAGAATGTATTTGCCAAGGGATGGGCGAGCGGTGTGCTGGGCGACTGCGGGCGAGTCGTCAGAAGGGACTGGTTGATATACTGTTGAAGACATGACTAAACATAAATACTGCAATTGCATTCCAACCTTATTTCAGTGCAACTACTACGTGACGTCATTCTATTGATACAGTCAACCCGCTGGTTGTGTGCCCTCGCTACGTGTACATTACATTTACAATAGCTGAGTGATGACTCCAAGTCCCTGTAACAGCTTTTGAGCGGGAAGGCATGCTCTAGTTTCAGGTCGTTGACCAACCTTTGTCTTGCCCTCCCTAAACAGCAGCTTCATCCCCACCTTGATAAACTCCGGATGCGAGATGAACTCAAATTGTACCGTCGCACGATCACCTGTGCGCAGAATTCCCTGCGGATGATCCATGGATATAATCCGGACAGTCTGCCGTACAGCCTGCGAGCCTGTGATCAGTTGTCTGAGTCTGGCTCGGAGGCCACTTGGCTCACCCCGCAGTGAAGCATGGCCTGAAATAAAAGAGTCAGCCGACATCACTGCAACGAAATGGATGACACTCGCCTGATAGTTTCGCTGCATAGTAGTGTTGTGGCTACAAATAATTATCATCGTACCAACGTTAATTACGTTGGGCCTTACTATAGAACAAGAACCTGTCCTTCAAACCTTAGGGTAGCTTCAACGAAGTGAGGAAAAAGTCGATGGAGAGCAATGCTGAAATGTACCTTTTGGTGGGGAATCAGACTTATGTACAATAACCATCCCTTTCCGCACTGCGGTGCGCTTGACACGCTTCAGCGCCAATGCCACACATTGTCCAGCCTCGGCTGAAGCCACATCCACACTATCCCATATCGTCAAACCCATCAACGAACACAAAACAAGACCACAAACCGTTTTCTTTGCATGCTACGAATAACAGTATTATGGAAGTGGCCATTTGAATCGGGTCCGAACAGGATGGAGTCACCTGTCTTCACCCTGCCACCGTTCAAGATACCATTAACCACGGTACCGACGTAGGGGACAGACCACACTTCGGTTACCGAATACTATACCAAGTCAACCAAATATCACGGGAAAGTCAAGAAAATATACCTCCAGAGGCTGATCGACTGCAAAAATCTCGCGATTGGTATCAGAAGGAGGAAGTAGGTTTAGGAATGTACGAAGCTGTAACATGAATGAGCCAACGAAAACAAGAGAGGCAGGTAAACCGACGTGATCAAGACCATGCCCCGTTACGTTTGAGATTCGAAAAACGGGGCACAACCTAAAGGCAGGTCAGTGAACGCAGACGAGAAGATATTGACACTGACTTGCGATCTGCAAAGGTGGTCGCTAGTTCGACAGTCATCTCCGTCGAGTTCACGAACACCGGGATTTTTCTGCAAAACCCTTAAGACTATGACGTATAGAGCGGTAAAGGGTTTACCTGCATCCTGGGCTCCTCAGAATCTTCACAACTTGTTTGGTAGTTTCAGCAAGGATGTTAGGGGGAGTCATGTCAATCTCGAGGGATCTTAGCATCATGCAAATTGGCATTGCCATATTTCTTACCTTAGTAATACACACTATGACAGGGACATTTAGTGCCAATGCTATTGCTAGATGCTCCTTGGCCATCCCAATGAGACCCGCATTTGCGCCGATCATCAGCATAACACAGGAAGGAGCACCGGAAGTCAGTCCATAAAGTGTCGTCTTTAGATACCGCTCGTGGCCAGCCAGATCTACGGAAGCGGTGTGGATATGAACGTGGATAAAAAGACAAAGGCACATACCACTAAACGAGACAATCTTTGCTGAACAAGTGGAAATTTCATCCCATCCCATCTTGTCGTGCCGGGAACCTTCAACATCGGTTGCGCCAGGTAAGACTGGGATGCCAGACACTGAAAATCCAAGAATCTAAACCAAGTGTGTAAACCAAACATGCATTCGACCCCAACATGACACCAACCTCCATGCCAACACTAGAAGTCCGACCGGTTTCTATCTCATGTTTATGTCGGAATAGCGTCACTCGGGCTCTACCTCTCCCATCATCGAGGGTACCTATCAAAATGGTTCAAGGAGAGCAACGGAAAGGGATCCACTGAAATTACCTCGGGTGAGTACACCAAGCGTAGTGGATTTGCCCGAGTCAACATTGCCAACCACAGCACAACGGACCTCAGGGATCATTGCGACGCTTGCGGGCGGCAGACGTAGTAGAAGGGCTGTTCGTGGACGTGGATCATCAGTGCGGAATAGTACTGAGGCCTGATCAAGCATTCGAGAATGATTAGGGTGTGGTGACAGAGATGTGGACGAGCCCATACTTTACCGCCAATATCATCCTGCGCTTTGAAGAGGTTGGTTGCAAGTACATCCATCTCTTCTTGTGTACGGTGAATACCACTCCAGCCTGCGACACTGTCGATATCTTCTCCATTAAAGAGTGGATCGAGGGGTGGGCGAAGACCGATCCGAAAAATGTATTCCCCCTGGAACTGGGTCAGGAGTGAGGCCAGGGCATTTCGCACCTGTTCATCACTGTGTGCAGCAAGTAGCTCCTACAGAGAAAAGGATTATTGGTGGCTGGATGCCAGAGTGAGCTGCGACTCACAAGAATTCCCTGCTCCCGCTCGATTGAATGTATATCAGAGTGTCCGTACAGAGACGGGGAGGTTCTGTCTGGTGCGCGGGCCTCCCGTCGCTGCCCGTCGTGCGAGGGTGGGTGATGCGTGCGCTGCTTTGCACGTTCGCGAGCGTGAATTTCTTCGATTTCTGACTGAAAATTCCGTAGGGTAGTCATGAGTCCAGATAGTTTGTTTTAAAATGGGGCCTAATCGTTGTGATAAGATGCATGGGCTTGGATGTCAAGACCTGATGTTGAGGCTGATGAGTTAGAGGGACATATAGTGAGGCCGAGTCATCCCCATATATGTGACTCACTATCCGGCCAATTCCGCATTCACTTCCCTGGCCGCGACCCCACTTGGCCTCATGATGTAGAACCGAACTCGTTACACCTCCCCGGCCTCGTACCTTCGACTCACGTCCAGTCTGCTGACCAAATCTATGAACTTGAGTCTGGACTATTGGAGCGGACGTGAGCTAGTAGTATTAGAGTTCCCTAGTGGGCACGTGCTTGGCGTGTTTCACAAGGTCAGTGCGTGTTTAAGCGAGTGGTCCACACATTTCAATCCTACTTTCAGGACCACGATGATCTTCCCTGCCCCACCGCCAAACGGGGCTCATCCTTGCCAGCATTTAAACCTACCCACACTGCGCGGTACCCAGCCTGGTCTACTTGATCCATCTCAATCCTCTCGCCTCTTACGCTTCCCTGACTCCAAACTATCTTTCGCGTCTTTTGATCCCAAAACTGCCCTTGCAGATGACCCCAGCACATCAAAACACGGCAACTTAGGGAACCTCGCACCACCCAAACGTGTCGTCATCGAAACTACCCCAAAAGGCGCGAGTTTTTGGCGGTTCGTCCCACGAGCGCGTCTCGAGGGGGGCGCGCAAGACGAAGGTGTTTGGCCACGCGTCATTGACATATGCGGGTAAGCATCACGAACAATAGGACCGTATGTGGCATTCACACGTCCAATTCCCTAGTCAAAAGGTCCATTGCTTCCAGGAGCAATGGGAGCTGTACAAACTTGACCCTAAATACCATTGCATCGTATATCCTTGGCCAAAGTGCTCCACTGTCACATGGGTCGAACATCCAAACCAAGACTTGGAGACCAGAGATTCTAATTCGGGAAAACGATCACGCAGGACATCTCCGGAAACGGATGGATCAGCTGCGCAGAAGAAAGCTCGGTCTCGTATCCCAGATGAAACCGATGAATCTGACTTCGAATCCGACGAGGATGAGGTCGAAAAAATGGTCATAGATGAATCTTTTTCGCAAAAACAAAAGTCTGATCGAAGACCAAGTTCGACCGGCCGGCGGAAAATCAACAAGACGCGACTCGACAGGTGGGCAAAGAATAGGTTCGCCTATGAAAAGCAAGTTCGAGAAACTGCTGTTCCTGCAGACAACAGCTTCTCTATGCGAGTTGATAGTGATGGCGCCATCCCTTCTCAAAGCACAACATGGTCGACCGAGGAAAACTGCAAACGAAAAGGTTATTTTTGTATCTACCCTAACATGAAGTGCTCTGACATGCGTTTCAGACAACTCGTTTCCGGAATCAGATAATGACAGCGATCGAATGGCATGCGATCGGTCTCCGCGTGGATACAAACGTGTTCGAATCTCACCTGCAAAAGCCCGCAAAGGCATGAGCCGTTTACGACACGAGAAGAGGCGGTTGGATAAGTTACGCCAGTTTGGGGACCTTGATCAATTTCAGAAATTTGCCGACACATTACACTCTGCTTTTGTGCCTCCAGGTCTATTCCTATATTCGATACTTGAAGTGTATACTGACAGGATTCATAGAGCCAGTAAATAAAGTGGATGCAGACGAAGCAAAAGTCGGCTCCACAGAAACACATTTTCAAGGAAATGACAACTCGGGAGACACACCTTCGGAGCCTGGCCCGTCGCGTGAAGCGGAGATCACGGAATCTATTCGCAAGCTTCGCGAACTGGAGAAAGACCGGCCATTGTGGGAAGCCCAACGCAAGCAAAGGGAGGCACGAGAGCGTATTGAAGAGCAGGAACGACGTGCTAGGGCTGAGCTACGACTAAAGGAAGAAGAGCAGCGACTGAGGGAACAGCACAAAGCTGCGGAACGAGAAAAACGGCGCGCACAACAGGAAGCAGAGAGGCTCGCGCGGGAAGAAGCTCGACAACGCGAAATCCGCCAGCGACGACAAAGACAGCGATGGGAATCGGGCCCATGGACGACTCACAGGGCACTGGAACGCTACCGAATGCTCTCTGACGAGTTTGATGCGACCAAGTTTACATCAGCACAACCAATTACCTTCCACGATATCCCTTGGCCAGTACTACACGCACCCTCACGCCTGACGGTCGAGGACGTCGACTGGTCCGCGGTGGAAACTTTCTTTGCGACCGTGCAGAGTCATATGAGGCTGCAGGACTACAAGGAGTTTGTTGAGAAGAGTCATCGCAGATTTCATCCAGACCGATGGCGGGCTCGGAAAGTATGGGCAGCAGTGACGGACGAGGTGGAGCGTGGTTACCTGGAAGTGGCTGCCAACACGGTAGCACAGGCCATCACGCCAATTTGGAGAGCTGTCAAGGAGAAATGACGGGTTAGGTGGACAATACTTGTCTAGACGCCGTACTATCCAGCATATACGATATCGCGATAATTGGACCTTCAAATCGAAAAGTAATGTACAGGTGTAACTGCTTTTTCAAGGATGAGTTGGTTCCGTGATGGCCTAACCCATCCTTTATCGTTCCGAGTCCCGCTGTCTTGCCTCATCGACTTGCCTGCCCCAGTGTGAAATTCCTCCCAACACCCCTTGTGTGAGATGGGTAACTGAACTTGAAAACAAGTCAACGGTTGCGCGAAAAACTATTAGCAGTCTGTCACAGGCGCTGTTCAATAAGACCATTAAGATAATTCTCCGATGTCACTGAGAACGCTGCGCATACAGGCGAGTCTGTCGGTTGACTTGCGACATGTGTGAGTATATGTTACCCGTTGCGAGCGCTCAAGCCTGTAGGCTCGCTGCCAGCTTCAAACACCTGTCATTCAAGTAGCCTGAGGTCTGGGTCGATGTGCGTCACCAGAGTGAACTGAGCTGATACCCCGAGTCGGTGCTAGAAATAGTATTAGCTTCGTTCCGCCGCATGTTCTACCAGCCGAATTTTCTCCCTTCTCATTTCTTGTCCAAGCCTTTTAACCATCCACCACGATATGCTAGGTACCGTTAACGTTTAGCAACATGATAGTCCAATAATCAGCCGAACCACCCAAGCTATTACCAGTGATATCACTGGCTCCGACATGCTCAGCGTGGCCCCGCCGCGTTTCCACGAACCAAACATACCATCTTCAAGTTGCCCCGGTTGGTTGATACCACCAGTCATTTGTAGCCGACGGGTGTTCGCCTAGAATTTCAAGCGCTCACGCCCGGGAATTCATCAACTGATACGCTACGTGCGCTTCCGTTTGGACCCGATCGTAAGCGTGTATTCCAGTGAATCTGGTCTTTCCCTCGAAATCTGAATATCGGGGCCATGCGAACTTTTGTTTCGTAACCATTCTCGTAACCGGCAGAGAATATAAAGATATGCTTGTAGGACCACATTTCTCCAGCGACTTGTCCTCACCCGTATCAAGTGGTCTCTGCAGCTCCCTCTACAATGGCAGATGTTCCTTCCACTCTCAATCCAGCAGAAACCGCTGTTGCCCTCATCCAGATGGCTGTGACCAAACATAACACCCGTTGGGACAAAACGTTCTTTAAAGCAGTATGTCAATCTTCATTTTACATGTATCGAACCACAGTTGACCCAAATATCTCAGGTGCTGGCTGGCGTCATGTTGTCATTTGGTGGTTTGTTCGATATCATCATCTCGGGCGGCTCGGCGGGTATCTCTGCCAGTAATCCTGGTCTCGTGAAAGTCCTTGGGGGATTTGTGTTTCCAGTTGGTCTCGTAATGTAATCAAGCGCCCCAAGAGCTTCGGGTCTGTATTCATCTCGCATTTGCAGGATTGTTCTGCAAGGGTTGGATCTACTGACGAGTAATTTGATGGTATGGCATCCAATAGCCTCGAGAAGCGAAAGTCCTGAGTCATCATAGATCTTTCCGATGGCCGCGATTAAAGGCGCAATTCCTTGGTGGGGTGTTCCAGTTAACTGGATCATAGGTAATGCACCTCTTCTCGGGCAACTGTGATATAATGACTGACAATCTTCTGTATAGTCACATTCGGGAACCTCATCGGAAGTTTATTTTTTGCGGCAATTCTCGCAAAATGTTGGTCAATAATCCCATTGCTTGGCTCTGACTCAACATCTGGTCATGTACAGATGATGGCCTGGTCACTGAACAACCATACCTTGGCTATATTCAGAGATTTGCCATGTATGCCTGTTTCTCTCCTGTGGTTGAAACCTGAAGTCGACGTTCCGTAGCGCAAGAGCTGTGACCCCTGCTTGGTATCAAATCTTTCTTAGGGGAATTGGTTGTAATTGGTTGGTCTGTGTGGCAGTCTGGGTAAGAGTATGCGCAGTATGTTGCTGTCTTTACTCATTGTTTTCGAAGCAATCTACAGCTGCCAAGGAGACCTTCTCGAAAATTATCGCGACTTGGTTCCCGATTTGGGTAGGCGAGAACTTGTAGTGAGTGGAAAATATGTTAACAAAGTTGTCAATTAGGTATTCGTTGCGTGTGGTTTTGATCACGGCAAGTTGGTTTGCCCGCAGTTTTTTCAACACAGCTAAACATGAACATTCCCATAGTTATTGCTAACATGTTCTCATTGCCCTTGAGTATCATGCTTCATGCCGATGTGGGTATTTCTCACTGTTTTCTGGGCATGAGATTGATCTCCACACTTTCCCAAGCTCAGCACCGATTACTACATCAAGAAGTAAGCCAACATCATGGCGGGTGATCTGATGGAAATGAAATTAATCTGGTTTGTTCATAGATCTCTGATTGCGGCATACATCGGAAATACCCTCGGTGGTCTTTTTGTTGGTCTCCCAGCAGTGTACTTTTACCTTGGTGACTGGAAGGCGGGAGGATTGCGCAACGCAGAGGAAGCACAAGTCGAGAAACGTTCGGACACCTCGTCACAGGACAAGTAGGTAGGGTTTGTCGACCGCACGTACTTTACTCGCATTTTTGTCAATTCATCCCATGGTGCCGCTGTCTGTTTTCCTTGTTTCGTATCATAAACTGTGAAGAGGGGACATCACCACCAAGGCTTCATATTGCTTCCGCATACGTGATCTGATACATGTACGAATGTTTTAAGGCGAGATCGAATAAATTGATCTTTCGACATAATTAACAATTGGAGTGCAAACCAACCATTCTGCGCCGCTCACACCGCACACTATTCATTGAAGAATGTTTCACCATGACGCCCAAGTCGATGGATAGTTCAGTGTCGGCGCAAGCATGATGAGCCTGGTGGCGCTAACGGCACAAAGATTTGATGATCGTCTCTTGTCATGTTGCATGGAACAAAGCACTAGAATGTACACATCAACTGGCCAAGGTTTACCCACGAAGACATTATATATCGGATCTGATCGATCGATTGAAATAATCGCGCATACACCAGTCATGGTGCCGAATCTTCCCGAAGCAATTATTCCTCGTAATCTGGGAGTTAATCTTGGATCCGAGTGATTCACGATATGAACAGAGATACAGGATCGCAGGATTTGCGGGATGTACAAACCAACAACTGTTTGAGTACTAGCGTTAGCATACAAATGCAAGAGCTTCAATTACCAATATTCGAAATCAAAGGTAAAGCGTCGTCGAAGTATGCTAAGTTGCAGCGAGCCACTGCTGAATAGCCTTCAGCGCAGCGGGACGACAAGGATGCCAATTATATATGAGAAAGTCGTGTATCGCATCTTTGCCTTCGAAATATGTGATTTGACCTTCTCCAATCCCATCTCCCATTTCTGCAGCCATCTTCTGCTTCAAGGATCGGATTTGATCGTAAAGCCTCTCAGCCGTGCCTGTTGCGAGGAATGTTCGCGGAAAGCCCACAAAGTGAGCTTGGACATCACGTAGAAATAACGACGCAGGGGAAATGTATGGATTGCAGAAGGCGAGCCCAAAAGGTCCCAGGAACGCGCGCTTGGCATAGAGAGCTCGTCCGCTGTTGAGGTCACCTAGGTAATCTGCATTGTTCGAGGTAGAAGAACCCGGCCAGTCGTGCGAAGTAGTCAAGTCCGCCCAAGGCGAGAGCAATATGAGATGGCCCGGAGGTGCCGGAAGGGGCACCTTGGAGGAATTCTTGTGCTCGACAAGGTAGCGTGTCAGAGCGAGAGCGAGATTTCCACCAGCGGAGTCACCGACCACGATGATATTAGAGGGTGAGTAACCCGCTGTATTTATCAAATAGTCGTATCCAGCAAGTGCATCCAAGAGAGCAGCCGGGAAAGGGTTCTGATCAGGATGGGGGGCAGTAGCAGACAGGCGATATTCTAATGCCAGAGCATGGGGGGCGGAGTCGTCCAGCTCTACGAGGCTACGTGTAATGTTCGCAGTCGCATCAATTGGGTGGGCGGATAATTCAATGTATCCTCCGCCATGAAGAAAAAAGAATACTCTCTGTCCGGAGGGAATCGGTATTGCAGGCACGGGGGGGCCACTTTTGCTAGCATACCAATAGCCTGGAATGCGTTCCGGTTCAACCTTGGACACAGACGCCCAGATCTCAAGTTCTGCTGTCACGAGGTGTGGTGCCCCATCAATCCAGACAGCTTCCATACCCTCTACTGGCGAAATAGCATGATGGGTAGGCAAGTTCCAGATTTGCCCTGTTCTAAGACCACGTTAGACTTAAGACATGGTAAACACAAAGATTGCACTCACACAGAAGAAACCTCAATTCCGCGCCTTAGCAGTCGTACTGCAATGGTATGTGCCAACGACCAAGAGGGGAGCGGGCGCATGGAAGGCCATACGTAACGTAGGGCCCATACGGGTATCTGTAGTAGAGTCGCGCAAAGCGCATATCCAAGATAGAGTCCCTTCCAGGGGTGAGTGCTGAACGAAAAGTACGGAGTCATGGCAGCTTCTAGAGGCTGGGAACGTCTTCAAGGACTATCATCGTGGGAAGGCTGAAAGCTGGCCGGATCAATTGCTTATATCAGGAATATGGGGCCAAGTCAGTTGCGCTTACGTGGTTGCAACCAGTACCACAAGGTGAGAATTATGATGTTTCAGGAAAAATCACATGGATAAGCAAGCTTGCGAGAGTATGAAAGGCTCAATGGGTATTACGTCGAGCTGGTTCGCAGAGCTGTACTTCAGAATATTTCCCCATTAACGAGAAGGCAAGGCACTTGTACGATTTAAGCAATTGTATCAGAGGATTGCGCAGCGTCATCGGAAACGGTGGGTGGCCAGTTGGACAAAGATTCTCTGGTTATTGGGTGATGTGATGAGTGATGTTGACGTGGCGTGGTCGGATACGTACTTTCTGACATCCCAAACGTTTTCACTGCTCTTTCCGAGTCGTCTGTTGGCCCACCATTCTGCACGCCGGCGAAGCCAGGCGTCCCTTTTAGCTTCTGGCTCCATTGACTTGAGACTCATGCAGAACTTGAAGTCCTCCATCTTGTCACGGCACTCGGACATCCGACCATGTCTGTAGAGAGATTTCACCTGGGAACCGACGACTGTGCAGGTAAATGAGACAGAGGAAGGCTGCGAGAGCTGTGCACGCGCCATGGCAAAGCAGAAAACCGTCCAGAAGAGACATGCATCCGGGGATATCGTCCGTGGTCGGATGCACCTTGCGCAGATACGCGTCCTCTTGCTTCACTGTCGTCTGCCAGTCGAGTGTCATGGTCAAAGCCACAAAATAGAGGTTAACATATTATTTTTCAGATAATACGCGCTTTCAAACTCAGACCAACGCGTCGCGACGCGTTCTTCTCTTCCACCATCATGGTAAAACAAGTTTCTGTCCTTGACCGATTTGTTCTCAAATACACCACAGTCTCAGACACCCAGACGCAACAAACGTGCCAGGTCTCCTGGGATACCCAGTAGTTCTCCTCTGCCGCGCCCCACTCCTCAGAGGCGCGAGTCCTCGTCCTCGTTACCTCCCTCGTCCCCTCCAGCCCCGTTTTCGGACACTGACGATAGTGTGGACGAACGCGATGCCGTGAGAGATCTTGCCGATGACGAGGAAGATGGTGATGGTGAAGATCTTTTCGCAGATGGCATGGAGGAGTAAGTCTACACAGATGTCATGGTCTTCACTCACCTCTCGTTGATCAACCAAAGAGACTATGCCGCTAATGAGCTCCTTGACCACTACTCGGACCGTGATATCGATGATGATGGAGAGTTTGAAGACATGTCTGGCGCCGCACGTAGGGCGGCAGAGGCAAAAATGGATCGGAGGGATCGGTTAGCGCGTAGCGGTAGAACGGGGGGTCGTGCTGCTGCTAGAAGTCGTGCACCTCGGTTTCTGGAGAGTGACGACATGGATGACGAGGATGCCTTGGACGGGGGTCTCGACGTAGCTCGCATGAAACGACGCACCCGTCGTCAATACGACGAACGCCGGGATTTGGATGATGTGGATGGATTGGATGATGTCAGCATGCCCTTCGTGCAGAGCAGCTGCCGTTGCTGATGACTCGTTCAACAGGAAATTCCCCTGGAACAACTGAGCGATATCAAGGCAAAATCAATCGTTGAATGGATAGCCAACGATCGTGTTCGCCGTTCAATCGTCAAACATTTCCGCCAATTTTTGATGACCTATGTTGATGAGAGCGGCAATTCAGTATATGGGCAACGTATCCGCAACCTTGGGGAGAGTGCGTGATCATGCAATGAATTTGTCGCATCCTGACAACCCTCTCCCAGCGAATGCCGAATCACTCGAAGTGTCGTACCTTCACCTTGCAGTCTCGAAGCCCATTCTTGCTTACTTTCTTACCAACTCTCCGGCGGCGATGTTATCCATTTTTGATGAAGTGGCACTGAACGCAATCCTAGTTTACTATCCATCCTACGAACGCATTCATTCCGAGGTTCATGTTCGTATAGCCGATCTTCCGCTCAGCTCATCCCTTCGTGATCTTCGCCGCTCTAATCTAAACAATCTCGTTCGAGTCTCTGGTGTTGTCACTCGTCGGACTGGGGTCTTCCCTCAACTAAAGTATGTGAAATTTGACTGTCGCAAGTGCGGTGCTGTCCTCGGACCGTTTTATCAAGATGCAACCAAGGAAGTGAAGATTAGCTATTGCCCCAACTGCGAGAGTAAAGGCCCGTTCCCGGTCAACTCTGAGCAGGTAAGTGGAGTGAAGGTCGTCGTTTCTCACACTAATCATTTTTCCAGACGGTTTACCGCAACTACCAGAAGATGACCTTGCAAGAATCACCAGGATCTGTTCCACCAGGACGTCTCCCAAGGCACCGTGAGGTGATTCTCCTCTGGGATCTGATTGACCAAGCGAAGCCAGGAGAAGAGATTGTTTGTATCCGCTGGTTCTCGATCGTTGGGCGAGTCTCATTGTCATACAGGAAGTGACCGGGATATACAGGAACAACTTTGATGCATCCCTCAACTCTAAGAACGGCTTTCCTGTTTTCTCCACCGTCATCGAAGCAAACCATATTAACAAAAAAGAGGACCTCTTTGCGGCATTCAGGCTCACAGAAGAGGATGAAAAGGAGATCCGGGCTCTCGCTCGTGATGAACGTATCCGCAAGCGGATCATCAAATCGATCGCCCCGTCGATATATGGCCACGAGGACATCAAGACAGCTATTGCCCTCTCCCTTTTCGGGGGCGTCCCCAAGGATGTGAAGCGGAAGCACCCTATCCGAGGTGACATCAACGTCCTCCTCCTTGGCGACCCTGGTACGGCTAAATCCCAGTTCTTGAAATACGTGGAGAAAACGGCACATCGGTCGGTCTCCGCTACAGGGCAGGGGGCATCCGCTGTAGGTTTGACCGCCAGCGTTCGAAAGGACCCTGTCACCCGTGAATGGACGCTTGAAGGTGGCGCGCTCGTCTTGGCCGACAAAGGAACATGCCTTATTGACGAATTCGACAAAATGAACGATGCAGATCGAACCTCTATTCACGAAGCCATGGAACAACAGTCCATATCTATATCAAAGGCTGGCATTGTGACGACATTGCGTGCTCGTTGTGCGGTTATCGCTGCAGCTAACCCTATCCGTGGACGATACAACCCTACGATACCATTCCAACAAAATGTCGAATTGACGGAGCCCATCCTTTCACGATTTGATGTTCTCTGCGTCGTAAAAGATACCGTAGATCCAGTACAAGACGAGCTCCTTGCACGTTTTGTGGTAGGAAGCCATCTTCGTAGCCATCCCAAGTTTACACCCGAAACGGAGGAGATGGACGTCGGAACTACTCTGGACGCTGATGTAGGTCATGCTAGGCTCATGGAGAAACCTGACCTGACCGTCGCTAGCTTATACCCCAGGACGTTTTACGCAAGTATATCATGTATGCTCGGGAGAGAGTCCGACCCCAGTTGTACGACATGGACCAGGAAAAGCTTTCACGCCTCTTTGTTGATCTTCGACGGGAGTCCTTAGCGACAGGCTCATACCCTATCACCATACGTCACCTGGAGAGCATGATTCGAATGGCGGAGGCCAGTGCTAAGATGTGTCTCAGGGAATATGTTCGGGCTGATGACATCGACTTGGCTATCTCTGTTGCCGTCAGCAGCTTTGTCAGTGCACAGAAACTCACTATCAAGAAGACACTCGAAAGGGTAGGTGCACTATGTGTTAATTTGCGAGCGACTAACTGTTGGTATCCAGAGCTTTCGAAAGTATCTCACCCAGGCTCGAGACTACGAAGAGCTACTCGCCTTCATCCTTGGACAACTGGTCAAGGAAAAGGCACGTTTCTATCAACTCCAAAGACACGAACAGCCAGACCTGGTGGCAATCAAAGTCTCCGAGCTTGAAGAAAGGGTAAGAGGCAAATTCTGCGTGTAGCATCATGGCTTACACTTGTATAGGCAAAGGAGCATGACATCTACGACATATCGCCTTTCCTGCATTCCAAATTGTTTGCTGCCAATGGGTACAAGCTAAACGACCAAGTCATTGAGAAACGATTCCAAATTTGATCTCACCACCAAAACCTTGTGAAAATGCCATTGCTCATTCATGTTTGTATGATGTATCTCAGTATTGAGTAGTGATTATGAGTGTAATAAATCAATACTTGATCTGCCATATGATGCGTCTAGTGTCCACAGTCCTATAATGCAGGGGTTGACGGCTGTTCTGTCGTCTCTGGTGGAAGGCTGTCCGAGTGGGCAACGTCACCTTCTGATTTTTCTGTAGCCGGCGACCCGGCAGGAAGTTCCTCGTCATCATCCATTATTTCTGCGACAAAAATTGAGATGGTGGTGTACCCTCGGGGACAAGTGCACATACCATCACCATAGACATCAGGGTGCTCACGGAAACAATCTTGCATGGCCTTGAACCTCTCTACGCAGTCGATGCCCTTTGGATCTGCCTCGGAGTGCACGAAACACGAAAATGCTTCCCGGAATTGTTGACCACAGGGTCCATGAGCCATCCCGCCGAGGCAAGGGCAATCCCAGTTGATTTCACCCGTCTCCGGATTGAAAGCACCACCGGAAGACTCGGTGCTCTGGTCATCTGCCGACGCTTCCGATGGCACAGAGGAAGGTTCCGCACCCTCTATAGGTATCGTCGATGGTTCGGGCGCGTCACTTGGTGGTGTCGAAGGCGTTTGTTCCTCGGATGGTCTCGGAGCGGAGGCCCGCTTTAGCGACGATGCCTGTTTTCTGGGTGCTAAGCGCACGTGAACCATCAAGTTGAACACCGCACCTGACAAGACATGGACGCACCGGAGACGGGTTCCGCATCTAATGCTATATGCCGACTGTTTGAACTCCATGACCAAGCCAAGTATCCTGCAAGGGTTGCGGATGCACCGAGCGCGTACGCCGAGCGGGTATATCGTAGATATGATCGAGGACTTGCGCCTGCTTGTGAATGGAGGCTTCGACGCAATGGGAGACGCGCGAATTGACGGAACATGGTGGTCGCGGGGCAACAGGCAGAAAACTCAAAATTCATGCCGGCCGTGTTTGCCGTGTTGAGTCAGCTCATTACCTCAGCATCAATGTCGCTGTAAGTTCAAGTTGTTGCTCGACCTTCATCAGTGCTCATTCAGCGCAAGACCAGCGAGAGCAACACACTGATTGATGCAATCTGGTGCATACCAAGTATGATCGACTCGGGAAGTCAGCGCTGATTTTTCGTGCTTTGGACAGAACACATCGAGATAACTACTGCCAGTGAAACTCGGACGAAGCAACTGATGGGAGCATTAGCTTAAGCTTGCTGCGATCTTGGAAGCCCTGAGAGCTATCATCGTTTACTGGCACCTCAGCCAGCCGACAGGTGCCCCAACAGCTCAACCGGTACTTGCAACTGCATCTACATTTCGCCTCGTGAATATCGCGACATGCATTACAGACATATTATACAATACACCAGCAGTGCCAGTGGGTACATCGTTGGACTTCATGATTCATCTCATCAAAGTTTCACGGCGCTGCCAGAGAAACCAATTCCGCGAGCCCTGCGACTATCGAGGAAAACCGTGTGGTATGAAAATATATTACATGGAGCATACTCGGCGCCTTTCATTTACCCTGAAATCGTTTGAGCACGACAGTTCCAACCTTCGTGTCCGAGGACTCACCTGCTGCTGCAATACCTTCGCATCCTTTGCCAAGAGCTCGTTGAGGCACCTAACAACTACACCCACGCCCTCCTCGACCACTCCTACCTCTGAGTCGACAACTCTGTTGAGGAATCGACGGAACCGATCCGGGTGCCAGCGGAGCAAAGCATTACGAACCCGTTCTCGTCGCGAATAATTAGACGAATGTGCTGGATGCAACAAGAAGCTGGTAATATTCTCCGGCGTCAGGTCCGCTGCCCGCGTAGGGGCAACCAGAAGTGGCCAAGGGATATCATGAAATCCGAGTGGCTCGGTCGAGGCGGAAATGACGGTCCACCGTGATTCATACGCGTTCCATGCTTCGAGCATCGCACGCTCCGTTCGGGCTTGTTCCCTCCGCGCCTTCTCCCTCGCTCTCTCTACATTCCTCCTCCGTTCTTCCGCAATGGCCTGCCTCTCACTGTCCCGTCTCTGCCGTACCCGAGCTTGAATCCGGACGATATCTTCTTGGACGATCCTCTTCCGTGCTTCTTCGCGCTCCCGCTCTTGCGCCCTTCTCCGCATCTCTGCCTCATGATCCATCCATTTTTGCGCTTCGGCTTCGTACTCGTAAACCAGCTCATCCCACATCCGCTGCCGTAGCTCTTCTTTCCCCATCGGCTGCACCCTCCTGTCATAATTGGACCGGTCGGTCAAATGAATCTGTTCATTGACCCACTCTTTGATGCTCTGCTTGTGCACTGGCACAGGTTTGAATGCGTCTTCTTGGACCCACGATGGGCCCTCTGACGTACGCTTCCAACGTGGAGGGCTGGACGTACTGAGTTCACAGCGGTATGTCACATCAGGCCGCGGAGGAAAACGCAGACGAGTGACGGAGAACGGCGTCGTCCTTGAATCGCTTGTCTTTGGGCGAGCACACGGCGGCCTGTAATAGTACTCGCGCGGAGGTGAGTTCTCTGTGCGTGAACGATACTGGAAGCCTGCTTCCATGGCAGAGTTTGGGATAACGACGATGGTCGATAACGCGGAGGGAAATGTGGCCTCAGGGACGCCTTTCAGGACATTATATCTTGGACTGGCTGCCTGAACACCCTGTCATGGCATGACCAACACGCGTCAAAAAAACATGGCTAGCGACGGCGTGTCCACCTACGTACTCGGCCTCGTTGTGCATTTTTACCGGCTGATCACACGGCACCGACACGTTGGCATCCATAACGCTACATCGCCGCGATCATATCTTGCACACAATTACCCCAAGAATAATACAACAAATGCATACATACGCTCCGTCGACCCTGCGCGTGATTAGAAAAATGAATGGGAAACCCTTGGTTTACATGGAACAAAAACCAGAATCGCTGATATACTCTGCGGAATCCTCCTTGAGGGAGGCTGCCTCGAGTCTGACCAAATCTGTGCAAATGAGATGTAAACACAGGTTGGAGAGCGGACATTGTTTGCCTACTGAAATAGGAGTGGCCCTGGGCTTCCCGCGCCGTGAGCCGTTTCTGATGGTCATACCGAAGCAATCTCTCCAGGAGGTCCAACGCCTCGGCAGTGACTAGGTTGTGGTTGTCGGGATTGACGTAACGAGACCAGGCTTGTTTGGGGTATCTGCGTAACTAGTCAACCCGCGAAAAAAGAATAGCTGGGCGCGTGTACTGACACTTGAAGGAGACTATCGAGATCTGTTTCAAAGGGTATGCCGTAGGTCCGCAGCCAGGCATCAAAACAGTCCGTACCGAGGACGCGCAGGATTTTAAGTAGCTGGTCATCATTGTCTACACCGCGGAAGAAATGTTCTTTTCGGAAAATCTGACATGGGAACCAGGTGGTTGGTAACCCGGAGTTGCACGGAGAGATACGAGGCAGGTGCGTACCATCGATGCCAGCATGCATCCCACGCTCCACATATCCAGGCTGTAATCGTACAGCTTGTACCCGACGAGCAGCTCAGGTGCCTTGTAATAGCGAGACCCGACGCGGATATGATAGGGTGTACCAGGATGATAAAACTCGGCTAACCCCCAGTCGATCAGTCTCAACTACGAATCAAATAAAACGATTGAACAGCAAGTTGATGACGCCACGCTCCATCATGATGGAGTGACCCACCTTTCGGCGTCGATGATCGATCATGACGTTCCCAGGCTTGACATCTCTGTGCATGATCCCTCTCGAATGCACGAAATCCAGTGCCTATTTGAAAGATGGAGCATGGCTGCACGCATGATACGATCGCCACGCACCTTGAGCAACTGAAACGCATAATACTTGATATCAAGTTCGCCCAACACGCCATAGAGCAGCTTCCACTCCACGTTCTCCACGTGTTCCATGATAAGACTGTGATACTGCGCAGAGGGGTCTTGCACGACGTCTCGCAGGGCGATAATATTGGCGCCCCCCGTCAGGTTGCGCAGGATCTTGACTTCCCGCTTGATCTTTCTCGGGGCGACGGGCTTGAGGACCTTGATCACGCAGGTCTCCGAGTTGACCATGTCGACGCCTTTGAAGACCTGTGGGGTGCATGGGGAACGGTTCGGTGCAGAGAGACCGTTCATACCTCGGAATACCTTCCACCGCCTATGCGGTCGATAATCTCATAACGTTCTGGCGAGCTCCACTCGATGGTTGAATTTTCTGTGATAGAATGAGCCAATTCGGCAGACGCTGTGTGGCGTGACGAACCGTAGTCGTACCAGGAGCGTCCGAGGGACGCATTCACGTCGGCGTAGGATTTGGCCATGGCCAACTAGGGCTGGTCAGTGTCGAGCCAGGACTTGACAAGGGTCCAAGGGCGGTGGGGACGGGGCATTTAGTGAGGGGCAAATGCGCAAGGGAGCGAACAGCCTCGCCGGCAAGTCGTGTTCAAACTCTGATTGGCTCACATCATCCGGCTTGACTCAACCACAAACGATGCGTCATGGCATTAAAAAAAACCAAATGAAAGTGGGAAAGGAAACAGTGCGTGGATGATGTAGTGGACGACATAGCAGTGTCCGTGACGGTATACGGCAGAACGATGAATGAATAGACATACTAATGAACCGATGTAAGTAGCGATGATAGATAGATCAGACTGAAATCGACAACGAGGGTGTGGAAACCTGTCCAGGAGACACCGTCAGTACCTTTGCCAGAGACAAATCGCAGAATAGACTTACTAACGAATGGGTGTGTCGTCATGATTGGATTGGCTGATTGGAAATCGTGGGCAGTAGGAGCTCAACCACTTGCGCAATCGAGCTATTCTGCTGGCAAAACATTTCCAAATCTTTTCCGGACCATAGCCGCTCCTCTGCTCGCGTCCGTCCATCGCCCACGTTTCCATCCTCTTCACTGCCACTTCTCGAATGGGTAGGCGTCATCCGATTGCTCTCCACTTCGGCCTTCCCAGACCCATGATGCTGATACGCTCTACTCCTCGATTTCGGCCGAGAAAGATCAGAAGAGCCGGTCATATCGCGAGAAGCAAACGAAAACTGGGAATCGTGGCGCGTGGAGTTGAGACGCTTGAGGGCGTTGTTCAGCTTTCCCGGGGACTGCTGAGCGTAGAAGGTTTCTGGCCCGATAAGCGTCTCCTGCAACACCCTGAATACAATATCGCTGACGGCGCGCGCAAACTTGGCTTGGAACGGCGATGCGTTCGGCCCGGCGAAACAAACGTTGGTGGACGACTCCGTCAGCCTCTTCAACGATGTCGCCCACTCATGGCGAACGAGCGGGTCGGCAAAGCTGAACATGTATCTTCGTGGTGCGTTGCTGTGGTTCACGAATGCAACCTGGAACGTGTTCCGCATGAAAGCACGCTCCACAGAGATCGGACTGCTTGGCGGGAGACCTGTATAGAGCAGTGCGTTCGAGCCAGAACGCAACATCAGCATCGTCGTCGAGCCGAACAGCGTCCCCGTTACCCTAAACGACACCTCGGATGACTTGGCGAAAGAGAGAACGGCCGGATCAAAGGTGAGATTGTGTCCAAACAACTCGATCGTAAAGTTTGGGTCTGGTTGTGGGATGCGGATCACCACGGGTTCAGACTGGACTTTGTAGGTCAGGCGCGAGGGCAGTGTGCGCTTGAAGGTCACCGTGATTTCGGGCAACTCGTTGGAAGAGGGGTGGCGCGCTTGTGAGAGTGACTCTCGATAGAGTGACTCGTAGACGTCACCAAGGGTGTCATCAGACAGCAAGCCACGAGGATCGTGCCGTCGGAATGCGTCCAGGAAGTCCCTGACAGTCACATTCCTCCCGACGTATCTAGTTGGACCAGGTTCTTGAGACAGTCCCCCGTGCAAAACCTCGTTGAGTTGCACGATGGCCCTCGAGAATCTGTAAGCCAGGTCCCTGTCATAGGCGACCTGCTTCCCATTGGCATCATACCACCGGCTGGCAAAGGCGTCAAGCAGGATATCTAAGGGACTGATTCCCTGAGTGATGCGTGTCTGGAGATGGATAGTCTGTAGGAAGATACGCAACGCCTTGTCCACCCGGACACCGGTGAACCCAAACACATCAAGGTAGTGCTTGAGAACAACACGTGATGTCCTCCTGGATAGATAATCCCCGAGCTGTGCGCGATCGATCTCTGGCGTGCGGAATAACAGCCGCGCCAGTGCCACGGGATCATCAGGCTGTCCTAAACCGTTAAATAGAGACACGATGGCTTGATCGGCGTCGTTGACAAATTGTTCGACAAACGACTGAGTAAGTGCATTGCGCGGCACACAGCGTGAAGGAGGCTCTTCACGTTCGCCACTGAACCGCAAATTACGGAGGAGCACAACGTTTTTGACGACAAACTTTCTGTCTGAAGGATTTGGCTTGGTCAGCTCGAGAAAGGCGTCTGGCTCCTGCACAATAGGCTTGGCAATGATGAAGATATCGTTGAAGAGGAAAAGGAAACGATCCTTGACTGTGTCAGAGTTAACCACCTGCAGGACGGGTGCAGCCAACAACAACTTCCGAGGCGGGTCGTCGATCGCTGATGGCCAGACGGGACTCTTTGCTCCGCGTCCTAGCATCTCGTCAAGACGTTCCATGATAACGACACTCTTGGAGGGGAACTCTGAGTATTGGGAAGACGTATTTGAGGAAGACTCTGAGGTGGTAGGAGGAGGATAATCGGACAAGGACGACCAAGGTTCGGGCGTGGATGGTGGTGCAGGCTCTGGTGGTGACGGAGTGGGAGGTGTTGTCAGAGTTCCAAGAGCGGAAGACGAAGAGAGTTCGTGAGGAGGGGAAATACCACTACCTGACTTGGCGATCTTACTCGCTCGGGGTGTCTTCTGCGTGTCTTCATGCGCAGAGTTGCTATTTGGACTAACGGGGGACGAATCTCCATTGTGCGGCTTCCCGAAAGATAAGGTTCCATTGGTACTGCTTGTCGGCGTCCTTGACTTCTCTGGAGAACCAATGTCTTCCCAATCCGAAGTCAGGTCACTTTCCTTCTTCAATCTTAGAATCTCGGAGAGGGAAGGCTTTTTGGAGGGGGCAGTGGGGCGAATGGTTTGAGACGGACCGAGTGTGTTACTACTTGCCAAAGTCGGTGTCGATGACCCGAATCTATTGCTGAGCCACTTCCGGACGCCTTCACGACTGGTAGGAAGCGACTTTAGCAGGACTGGACCAGGCAGCTGGACGCTTGGCGTTTGCCCCCCACTGAAGTAATCATGCGACGATGACGACGGTGCAGTCGACAGAGGAGGGGAATTGATTTTGAACTTGGGAAGAAGATGCGTATCTGACGCCTGGTGCGCAAGCACCCGATCCCGTTTAATGTCGGGAGAGTTGGAGGGCGTGTTGCTCGACGAGCTCGATGGCAACGGTATCTCGTTCTCGTTCCCGTGGAGAGATAAGACAATATCTGGAGTAGATGACGATATCGATAGGCCCCGGCGATTCCGGTTATTGATACGTTGTTCCTCGAGCTTCTTGATCCCTGGGAAAGGGAACAATTTCGCATCGTTATATTTAGTGAGATCGAGGTTGGAAGCCAGTGGAATCGGAGAGACACCACTTCTCGGTGGCGTTGGCAGCGCCAATGACTGCATTGACGCCGAGGCCGAAGAAGATTGCATTACTGGTTGCTGACCACCCAGAGGATACGTCGACCCAAGCTCGTTCTTGTCTGCTTTTGGGCTTGCTAGGCTTCCGCCACTCTCCCGACTGATGCTCGAGTCCGTGTTCTGTCTTCGTTCCCGAGTAGCTATGCTGTTAGTTCGAGATCGACGGCCGTTGCTCGAAGTGCTCCTTGTAAGCGCTCCGAGCATTTTCCCCCATGCCCCTAGAGAGCCCTCCCGTTTCAGCGGTGTTTCCGGCACAGCTAGCGAATTGTCCGTGTCAAAGTCGGCCATCAAAGGAGACCGATCGCTTTGTATGCGTGACGCAACCGAGAGACGCTGAGGATAAGCCTGTTGCGAGGAATCCGACTCGTCGTTGGCGAGGAGTGTTGAAGTGGGGTTCAAAGTTGTCTGTGACGATGGGTCATGGGCGGGAGGTTGCTCAGGAGAGGGTTCGATTTCAACGACGATATCCTTGGAGTCTGAAGATGCGCGAGGTGACGACTCCCCAGTCTGAGGGGCGGATTCCTCGTGAGGCGACTCCGGAGGGATCTGATCGTCGTCTTCCTCGACCACGCCACGCAATTGTTCTTCGTCCTCGTCGTCCTCGTTATGGACAGCAATGTTGGACTCGGGAACTATGAAGCGTTACTACGACTATCGCGGTGGAAACAATGGCAAAGGACTGACCTGGGTCGGCGATCCAGCTTATCTGTCTATCAGAAGCATCAAGGTAGGGTGTTCGCCGAGGGTAATCGGCTGGGTATACAACCTCCTCACGCTCCTCGGACTCCAAGTCATCACCGTCACCATGGGAAGACAAGGATACTTCCTTGTGTGGAGTAGCAAATGGACTGGACAGGAAGCGATCTTGCCTCGAGGGAGATCTCTGGGAAGGATACAATGGGATGCCCGTGGCCGAGTCAGTAGGCTCGAGCAAGGGGGGATCAGGCAAATGGAGTAAGCGCTGAGTGAGCCCAGGGGATGGGCGAGGGGGGATAGCGGGGAGCGCAGGGAGGGTAGACTGTGGGGCATCATCCTCTTCGACGACGATGCTTCTCCGCCGGTGATTAGGCACTGTCCGAACAGGGGTTGTCTGACGGCTGCTAGCAATGCTCTCATCGAGATTGATATTAGGCGTGGATATAGGTTGAACAGGGATAGGTGTTGTAGAAGCTGTGCGAGTGGGTTCTGTGAGAGATTGATGGGTGTAGGGTAGGCGTGTTGGGGGGTGGGTAGGCGTGCTGGTGGAAGTCGATAGCACCTCGGAGTCGTCGGTAGCGCCGGCATGATTGGATTTGCTTGCGGAATTGCGGGCTGATCTGCGCCGTCTTCGCTTGGCGTTGGGCGTAGAGATGACGGGGTGTTCCTCGCCTGCACTGGTCCCCTCGTCTGCCTCCTTGATCCTTTCACCGAGAGCGGTGAAGAGTTTCATGCGGGCAGCGGAGCGTTCGCCGCCGGAGACGGTGTTATTACGACCCAGCTTGGCCAAGCCCGGTTGTGGAGAGATGGACGGAGAAGGAAACGTGGAATCTTGGGATTCTAGATTGCCACCGGTGAGCTTGTGAAGGGCCTGCATGCGTGCGGCCACGCTGTTTGAGCGCAAGAGACCCTTTTGTATAGCGTCTAGAGTCGGCATCAGTGGCGTAGGGGACGGATTGGCAGGATAGAGAAAGGGTGAACCGGGCGACAAAAAATTGGGAGACAAGAGGACTCTGGACGCCGGCGGGGGGGTAGAAAAGTAGGAGGGTATGGGTGCAACGACGGGGGGAAGGACGGCAGGGGGAGGGGCAGGGGGCGAGTCTTCCGGGGAAGAGTCATTGCCCGGGGGAGGGGGTGACTGGGGTAGTTTTTTCCCCTTGAAGTCTCGCGAGCCCCGAGAGCGCGAGCGGGACCTGTTGCGACGTTTCCGACCGGGTTCGGGGGTGGCGGGCGTGTTGTCTGGCGGGGAGAGGGGTCTGGTAACGGGGCTGGGTGGATGGTCGGGGGTGGGGTCGGCGAGGTCGTGTTCGTCGTCTGCACGAAACTTTTCGCCGTCGCTGACCGCCTCGATGTGCATTGGGGGCCGCCTGCCGTCTTTCATGCGGGGCAAAGACGCGGCGCGACGGAGCTTTGCGACGGCATTGGCGCGTTGTTCTGCGACTGAGGTGGGGTCGTTGTCCATGCCCGGGTGCTGTGGGGAGGTGAGCAGGAGGGGGAGGGGGAGGAGGAGGACAAGGACGTACGGGGCCGGGCAGAGGAGGATGTTGGCGAAAGACAAGAGACGGGCCGAGCGAACACACGTGGTCACGAGCGTACTACATATAACAAGGCCGTGTGGATTTGCATGCTACCAACTACGCATCGATAAGGAACGGCGTGCATTTCATTTCTCCAGATCAGCTTCAAGGACATGCTCTCCACCCTCGGAATCGCACTTTGCCATATCCGACACCTTCGAAAAAATGGAATCCCTCGACGACACCGTGAAGTCATCGTCCGAGTGACATGGGGAGTTAGCATGGCGTCTGCGATCGGCCGAGCAATGAGCTGTGTGAAACCCAAAGTCAATCCCACATGCACCGAAATCAAGGTTGGATTTGATACCTCGAGGTCTGGACACCGTGCAGGTCGTGTGCCCATTTCGGATTTGAGGGTATGTTCCGCAAAACGAGGGGGCAGGGTCGCTCTGTCGGGGAGGTCCTGCCTTGAATAGCCTTGTCGAACAACAACGCGGGTGAGCCGCGGGAAGACCTCCATTTTTCTCGAGCTGTCCATGCTGATCAGTGTCTTCCAACAGTGATCGCGAGCACCGTCTCAGTTGAGCCACGGCACATCCAAGGGGATCATGATGGCCTTGGGCTCTGCAGGGGATCCGACGGACAACGTACCGCTTCCCTGATTCGCGGAGCCAATGGATCACATCATTGCTGACAGATATACCCCAATCTCATTGTCTCACCACCCCAACGATGAGCGGATCCTATGCCTACCATGACACCCTGAAAGGTGTCTTTTACGGACCCGGCTGTGTCCACACCGCCCTCCCCAAGTTGCTCTCCATCTTGGGCGCTAGCAAAGCCCTTATCGTCACAGGCAACTCTCTCCGCGAAAAGGTCAGCCTTTATCGATCTCCATCTCTACTGACACATCACTAATTCATCCCAAGACAAACGTGGTCGAAAAAGTCCAAGGGATCTTGAAAAGAAACGATGCCTTTGCTGCGACATTTTCCGAGATCGGTCAGCATGCTCCCATCCAGGGCATCAATCGGGGAATCGAGGCCTTTACTGCTGCGGGAGCCGACATCATCATATCTGTAGGAGGCGGCTCTCCCATCGACGCGACAAAGGTCATCATTCAGCATCTCCATCTGCAAAACGGTGGCAACTTTCTCAATCACATCGCCATTCCGACCACCCTCAGTGCAGCCGAGTACACGGTAAGTCACCACCCACCAATACCCCCTATCAACAATTCATTCCAACAGGGCGGTGCTGGCTATACCAACGAACACGGCAACAAGGTCGGCGTTTCAGACCCCTTGATTGCTCCTGCCGGCGTCATTCTCGATGCCGAGTTGACACTGTCCACTCCGGAGCAACTATGGTATGCCTCGAGGCCCTCTTTCCATCTCGTGCTCAACATGAGGTCCATACAGGCTATCAACAGGCATTCGAGCTCTGGACCACGCCGTTGGTATGCCGCAGTCCATTTCTAGACGCCGTTCCATATTAGACACTCATGTCGAATCGCAGAGAACCTCTACAATTCAGCCGTGCCTTATCCCGTAAAGGTTCTTTGCTATGCCGCTATATCAGATCTCTTCAAGTATCTCCCAAAGAGCAAGGCCCAGCCCGAGGACCTGGAAACAAGACAGAAACTGCTGATCGCAGCATGGATGAGTCTCTGGCCTCTCAAGGTCGAGAAATACCGGCAAGGAACCTATTCAAGCCAGAAATGTTTCCTCATTGTCCCATAGTTCCCTTGGATTGTCACACTCCCTTGGCCACAGACTGGGAGCAACCTACGGAATCCCGCATGGAATGACATCAGTGAGTCCACGTGATGCTGAATCCGAGGACTTTGTCTGACTATTAAATGCTTCCAAAGTGTTTGACGCTTGCTTCCGTGGTTACCCTTAAAGCCGATATCGCAAGCCCTCAAGATAAGGAAACATTGGCAGAAGCACTCTTCTATATCCGGGAACCATCCACCGGCGCAGTCGAGGGGGACATCAAAAGACTGGGGTACAAGATCGACGAGTATGCGCGCCCTTGTGTTGGGCCCAACCAAAACTGACGCTCGTTTGACCAGGCTCGTGCGTAGCCTTGGCCTGCATCGCACGCTGGCTTCATACAATGTTCCCAAAGCCAATCTACCTACAATCGCAAAATTGGCATTGACAGGTGACAGTCCAGAACATCAGTCCAAACTAGAAACCTTGCTCGAAAGCATTTACGACGGGACCAAGACATCGGTGTCTTGCTCTGGATCTGTACGCATCTGTACGATACCTGACGAGGAGGCGAGGGTGGAACTTGAAGAGGCCGAGCCGAGCAAACTGTGACGAGCATCGTCGAGTGACAGCATGAGAAGATAGTCTGAGATAAAATAGCCCAGACTTGAACACACTCCAAATGATTAATGTTTCATCCGAATCATCGCTCTGAAACTTGCTCGAACAGCCTCACACCCGCCAACGGACCGGTTTCATGACGAAGTTGGCTATTGGACGGCATTGGCGCTGTCTATCAAGGCGACCTAACCTGCCAATTTTCAGCTCGGCTCGGTTCCTTGAGACAGCACCAAGTTTTTGTCCTCGACCCTCGCTTTTCACCGCGAACAAGGAGGCCCTCTGCCGTGTGCGCAACAGTCCGAAGTCACAGGGAGTGCTGATAGACAGGTACGGCATCGATGCGTACACGAGTCTCGTAAAAAATTGCCGACCACCCTGTAGGACATCATTACCACCTTGTTTGACCCGGTCCTCCCCTTCCATGTCGCAATCCAGGTCCAGTTCGAGCGGTGCATCTAAAGATGATGAACCAGGGAGCACCAAGAAAAGCAGGCGAAACACCAGCTGTGACTATAGCGACGAGGACATCGATGACTACGCGCATTCGCACTCTGTCTTTCACTCTCATTCGCATGATGACGACGACCACGGGCACGGCGCCGAACAGATAGTACATGTCCTTGAAGGCAAAGGTATGTCGTGCTCTGCTTGGTATACGGTTCTGGTTCAAGATGTGTGGCGCAGGCGACCGGGGCAGTCGAATTACCCTCCTTGGGCTTTTTATCAATGTGGGCTTGACCGGTGCAAAGGGACTCGCGGGCTGGTACATGCATTCTGCGTCACTGCTTGCTGATGCAGGCCACTCGCTGAGTGGTGAGTGCGCGTTGTCCTCGTCACGACACCATGTACTCATTGTCCCCCTAGACCTGCTGGGTGACTTTGTCACCTTGTTTTGCTGGAAGCTATCTAGGAAATCACCCTCTGAAAGATACCCATATGGCTTTGCCAAGTTCGAGACGCTCGGAACGACGACAGTGTCCATCCTTTTAATCGGCGGCGCACTCGGCATAGGCTTTCATTCTTATTATTTGTTAATAGAGGCCCTCTCTACCACTGTCTCGGCGCTCCCTCCAGGTCAAGTCCACGATGTTCTTCAACAGGTTGCATCGGTCGGCCGCCAAGCTCCGTCCATTGGACACGCGCACGCGCACGTGGACGCACTTGATCCCAATGCGGCATGGTTTGCAGCCGCCAGCGTCTTGCTCAAAGAATGGCTCTATCGCATCACCAAAAAGGTGGCCGACGAAGAACACAGTCCTGTATTGTACGCCAACGCGGTGCACCACCGGAGTGACGCCTACTCGAGCTTCGTCGCGTTGTTTGCCATCCTCGGGTCATCCATCTTTCCAACTCTGCCACTCGACCCACTCGGAGGTGCGTTGGTCTCGTAACGATTCAAAAAACCACATGATCATTGATGTCATCGCAAGGCCTGCTGGTGTCGCTCGTCATTCTTCGGCAAGGCGTGGGGTTATTCGGCGGCGCATTTGCCGAATTGACGGATGCGGGGATATCCAAGAGTGTGCGGGATAAATTAATGCATGCGTTGGAGCCGCTTGTGACGACGAATGACACCACCAAGTCCTTGCATGTGCTTGCCATCCGGGAGTTGAGAGCAAAGCGAGCTGGCTCGTTGATCGTGGTCGACGTCACGGTCGACGTGCCCCACACGGCGACCATCCAGGCCACGTCCGAGTTGGAGGGGAAGATTACCCAACTGTTGAAGAATGCTAGGAGCGAGGTGTCGGAGGTGACGGTCAGGTTCCGTCCTGTGGAGAAGAGCTTATCGTAGTTTCTGGTGTTCACATGAACTTTGCGCATATATATTTTTGGATGTTGTTCCGTGGTACATAACTTAATAGTAACGTGCACTTTGGACTTTCGTGCGTATCGGGTGGCAGTGCATTCAAACCAGACCCAAGTTCACAGACTCTCACCAGTGCACCAGTACTCACCGATCCCCTGATGTTCCCTTGGGGCCGCGTTGACATATGTAGCAGCTGCACGTCACTAAGCGGGTGAGAGTTTGGCTGTCAAGCTCGGGTTTACGTTGCCGAAGAGGACGCATACGCCGCAATTCGTATGTAGATGCGGATCATAACTTGAGGATCTGATTGATGTCGAGGAGATGAAGACGAGAAGATGAAGGCGCGATGGAGGAGTGAGCGTTGACGATCAGATTGCGTTAGCGTCCAACCCAATGCATGAATATTTGAATGTTTGATGCCGGTGCATTTGGTGTGGTATCATGACATTAATCCCCTAATCCTACCCTTGCCCGACATTCCCTCCAACTCTAGTGAACCAATTCCTGCCCGTTCTCCTCTTTTCCACATCTCCACCAGACTTTTTGCTTCCAGTGGTGGAATGCCCCCGTTTGCAGTCCCCACAGTGATATGAAGGCCGTCCCGAACCTCTGCAGGTAACGTTGATATGAATTCGTGTTTCTCTTGACCGGGGTCAACCTCGTTGTCGGGTACTCTTGCAAGTTCCAAGTCTTCCACAGTCAATGCCATAACCCTATCATTCCAGAGAAGATGCCCGAGAGTGAATGCAAAGAGCGGCGGTGCCGGTAACCGATCGAGTGCGCTGCACCGTTTCCAAAGGTCCGTTTCCGCGGGTAGCCCAGCCTTGTGCACGATGGTGATATGAGGATTGTCAGCAACCCGCCTCTCACCAACCAATTTAACCCAAAACGCCTTGCCATGGTATGGTATGTCTTCCTCTTGTTCCATCTGGGGCGCGATCACGGACTCGATATTCAGTTCGACCAAGATTCCAAAGTAACGTGGTTCTTTTGTCCCTTTCCCTTTCTTATCAGTCTCTTTCCTCCTAGCTGGTGTATATCCCTTGGCGGCTGCCAAGGCTGCGTCGATTTGCTCCTGGGTAGGTCGCTTCAAGCCCAGGATATTGACGCATCCGTCGACCGCACGAGTTACTGCCGCATCGAGCGGTTCGTCGATGGTCATCTCAATAGTTTCGTCCACTTCAGGATCAGTAAGCTCTTCTGTGTTCTGGATGAATTGCCGGACGACGTCTTCATGCGAATCTCCGTACTCGTCGGCTAGTAAAGTCTGATGTTTATCGCCACGACGCAAGATGCGATCTCCACACACACGCAGTATCGTTCCTGTTGACGGTTTTAGGGCCCAATTGAGGGCAAGTAGACGAACTGGTGGATGTATTTTGGAAATGGCTTCACGTAATGCCTTTCGGTGTTGTCGCAGATGATTGTTTCTATACACGAAACTTGTAAAACGATATACCACAAAATGGTATCGCAGACTCACTTATCAGCTATAACGACATCATGTTGTTTGAGAAGATTAATAACGTTTTTGACAAAGGCCGGTCCGGGCTTTTTGGCTCGCACGTCGTCACTTTGGGTGTGGCCGAACTCAAAGAGATGCGCTAGCGCTACAGCCACCGACGTCTTGCCTGAGTGGCGGCTGTATCAGTTCTAGGCCTATTTAAAGAGTAAAATCGACTTACCACACCCCGGAACAGCAACGGGCACGATGATGGTCTTATCACCAAACTCTTTAACTACCTTGTCCGGTTCCTCAAAAGCAGACAGACCCGTCTTCCCTTGCTCGGTATTCAACCACCTCAAATACCGCTCTCTCATGGCTATGACTCCTTTGCCCTGCAAATACCCTTCAAAGGCGCGCTGATTTGTCCTAATCTCGTTCTTGACCCATTTGAAATAATCCTGCGTCTCCTTCCGCTTCATTTTGGACTTGGGGATATTAGCGTCATTGAGTGAACCCTTGGCGGATAAGAGCGACTTTGTGATTTCCCGCCAGTCGCGATACATCATATACGGCTCATCAAATTTGACTTTGAAGAAGAACGATGAGCCGGTTGGATAAGGTGGTCGTCTGTCGCGGGACGTCGAATCGGGTTTCGGGTCGACGATGTTGGTGCGGACGACGAAGCCTTCCAGTGGCTCTCCTTCCCATTCTCCCGTCATTGCGACCTCGTCAGTGAATTTCTTCACTTCTGCGAGCGTGTTGTATACAATGGTCCCAGTTTTCATGAAACCCCACTCTTCGGCGAACGCGTCGATGACGTGTGTAGGGAGGGTATGGAATTCCTTGCACGTCTCGTTTATGCCATGCAGATATAGGCCAGACTTTTCTGGTGGATATGGTAATACGTGCTCTTCAAAGTTGTCGTCGCAGAGCTTCCAGAGGGGAATGACCTTTAGTTTCAACTCCAAACTGCCATGCGCACCAGCGTACCTCGGCCACCGCTGTCCAGTTCTTCTCCGAAAGCGCGGATGCAAGCTGCACTTCCGTTTTCCCTGCGGATGCGAGGTGGCTTTTGAGCCATCTGTGACCAGCCTGAGCATGCGTCTCCAGGACGCCATCCATCCCTCCAAGCGCGTGTTTAGACGTGACCACTAACTTGGAGGGGGAAATAGCAGCGATGAAGATGATGCAGCCATTCGACTTGACGGACAACGTATAATCTGGACCCGTGTGCGCTTCCAGGGACGACCACTATCATGTCCGGTCGATCAGCGGGAAAAAAAGTAATCGTTACTCTGCAAATCAAACAACGTACATCTGTCCAAGGCACCTCGCCAATATTAAAGAACTTATCATAGCCTCGCGCGACAATCTGATATCGTTCTTGATCGCTACCCGCCTCCTTGCTCAGCTCCCTGCTAAACAGACCCCGCGCAAGCGTTGGAAATGGAGATGGAACGTCATAGTACTTGAACTCGTTCATCTTCCAGCTGCAGATTTGGACTTTGGTGTCTGACGGAGCGGGATAGACTGTCGATCGAATGAGCTTGGGAGACTTTTTGGAAATTCGATGAAGATCGGCAATCAGCTGGGAGTCTTCTGCATTAAAGTGCAATCCAGCCATGGTCGTAGTGGGATGTGCCCTGAACAAGCAAGATGCGTCAAAGGAGACGAATGTACGCCTTGGGGTGGCCGAGCATATGTACTGAAGAAACACGGTGGCGAAGTTGGATGGATGGCTACGACTCGGGGCTCCTGATCCTGTGTAGAAAATTGGACTGCGAACACAATATTAATATGTATAAAGACTCGGACAAGATGAGAGTCGACTCCGAGTCGTTCAAATTAGCACTGCCACAGTATGGTTCGCTGGACACGCCGAACTTCGAAGCTAGACTTGCAATAGCTTACCCTTTAGTATCATGGCCACGGACCATCAGCTAGTGGTCTTTCGCGTATCGGGTACTCGAAGGTACACTCGTCATTATGATCCCTCATCATCCAACTCCTTTTCTCGTTGAAAACGACATGGCATCATGATGGCTCGGACCACCACCACTATAGCCTGAGTCAGCAGACGGACACGTGATCAATGTGTGTGCATTTATATCGGCGACGCGTCTCGCTCATACTTCCATGAGCGAACTCGAACTCAGATTCTCCCCGTCGACAGAACAAGACACGGGCGCGTTCCGTCTGGTCGAACTCCCACCCGAACTATGCCAGATCATCGATTCAGCGATCGAAAACAAAACATCCCAGCCAATGTAAGTCATTCAGCAACCAACGACCCGATCCTGTTCATCCACCGAAGATTCTCCATCAAAGGCCACCCAACCGAGGACGCTGTTATATGCACAGGCGATAAAACATACACCCTACGCTCTGTGGTGCTCTCCAACACCGTACTAGTCGTGACGCCTTCCAGGTCAGATCCAGATGGGTCGGTTCACGTTCGCGATCAGCTCCACGAGGTGTTGGAGTTAGTCCCGTCCATCCCCAAGTTGCACAAGTTGTCTGTCCTCCTTCGAGGAATGGAATACGACGAGGGAGATGAAGATCGACGCGTGAGTCGCGTCGCAGCACGTACCGCGTTATGCTCATGTACCGATGGGCACATACACTTTAGGCGACGCTCACAAAGTACAGCTATGAACAGGCACGGGCAGAGATACAGGCGAGCGACGCTGAATTGAAACGTGGTCTCAAGGAACGGCGGGTCCTCGTCCTAGACGGTCTGTGCACGGTCTAGCTGCGACTTCATTTCACGGTTATTGAACACGTCCTCGATACATGCAGGTTTTCTAAGGCCGATCGCGCCCGTACACCTGAATACCATTCTGGAACTCCTTCTCAACTATCTCATATCACTGAATCTTTCATACGAAGCTGCACCCGTGGACGATTTGGTCTCTTCCTTGCTAGACGAGCACGACATCCCACGAGAAGTGTCGAACCAAGTTATATCCTGGTTTGGCCACGTAGAAGAGGGTACGTGGAAAATGGATGCCAATGCCGTGGTCGCAGAGATTGGGATAGGCATCATTCGACACCACAAGGTACTTTGTTCGTCATACTTGCCTGTCCTCTAGTTGACATAACATGAAAGCACGAGCCCATTTTAGAGACGGAATTCATGGCAAAGTGGAAGAACGCCGCTGGCGACGCGTTCGAGTCTGCCGTCTTGTTGTCGCTGCTCTCGGTACGTGTTCCACCCTTTCACGAGCGAACGGATCACCATATGGCATTCTGGCAGGGTAACTACCTGCGCAACCCCAACGACATCTCAGGAGCCACTCTGAGCTACCTTCCTGCTTCCGGCCTCCCGACGGATCCCACTGCACGTTTCGCCGAGTTGTTCCTGACACGCACACGCTGGAAGAGCGATGAGATCGAGCCGTTCCTCTTAGACATTGCCGTGAATTCAAAGGAGCGAGATAAGTTGTTGCTCAAGTATGCACGTGCGATAACGACACCAGAGGGTACTTGTTACACCGCGAGGACCGGTTACAGCAATTAGATCACAGGGCTCAGGTGAATGAAACCAAACGTCTAGCACAACAATACCCGTGTACTGGTTCTGCAGTCGCCTCAAAACATGGGCGCAAGCTGAAATAGCCACCATGCACCAACGTTGGCGCTGCAAAAAAAAGACATTACACACAATTTATCTACCATGTGTCCAAAGTACAATCT
This sequence comes from Pulveroboletus aff. annulatus, assembly GCA_038094595.1. Taxonomy (NCBI): domain Eukaryota; kingdom Fungi; phylum Basidiomycota; class Agaricomycetes; order Boletales; family Boletaceae; genus Pulveroboletus; species Pulveroboletus aff. annulatus. The sequence continues at coordinate 64,331 of JBBPTX010000021.1, read as the reverse complement.
CTGAAAACTGCAAAATGCTGAAGGGTGATGATATATTACAAGGCCCCCAATAAATGTAAATCGTCTCGCCGTTCGTACCGCTAGTCCTCCTCTCTCTTTCGAGCCTTGCCACGCGTTTTGACGCTTTGACTCAGGTTTCTGACTGGAGAAGGGTGGTAATCATCGTCTTCATCATCATCATCTGCTGCCTTTTTACGTTTTCGTTGGGAACCAGATGGGCCGCCAGAATGGTTTTTGTTGACAGAGAGAACCTTGAGACCAGAGGGTCCCATGAGACTCTCGATGAAATTCCAGAGCGCACGGCCGACAACGGTATTATTTCGAACGTCGCGGAATTGTTCTCGGATTCGTAGACGCATGCAAAGGACGGCGTTCGCCCGCTCGTGATGCGAGTGTTCACGAAGAACGTAAAGTAGCGTCCCTAGTGGGGCAGAATAAGTACTGAAAGCGATTTGGGGTGAAGCGTATCCTTGCCAATGAATACGAATTCAACAGGCGCGACGCGCTTGTCGACCTGCTCAAAAGCCGTGCTCAGACCCGGCGTTGTGGCAATGTACCCAAACTCGTTCAGCACGTCCGCAATGTTGGTCTTGAACGTTTCGTTCGGCTTGTCCACACGCGACATCCATTTCTCGAGCTTTGCGGCCGTAGGCAGGGCGTGATCCGGTAGGAGATCACAACAGTACACCATTTGTGCGATGCATTGAAAGTCGCGTCCACGTCGGGTATCCCACTCGAGGACTTCGGCGAGTCCTCCATCGCAGTTGACGTGTCGCAGTTCGAGATCGCTTATCCAGTCTGCCCATGGCGAAGAAATAGCTTGCAGCTTTTCTACGTAGCATCAGAACGTCGTTCGTCTTACAGTACCCGCATATATGCGCACCCGCGGCCGTCAAACTCATCCCGAGTTGCACTCGTTGGAAAATTTCCCTCTCAGTCCCTGGTGGCAGATGGTGATATTCGACTGGTGAGAAAAAAAAACGTGAATGACGGAGTAGCTCGCTACGGCAAGGAAGCTAACCGCATGTAATCCTCGTTTCTGCGAACCGTCGTTTCCATTGTTCAGGGATTTCGAGGCGTGTCGTTCTTTGCGCGTCGGATCTTACGAACCAGAAGTTCTTCTTTGTGCGTACGTCGCGATCTCAATGAAAAAAGTTATTCAGCAGGACGCGGGGAAATCTGAGGCGTGCCACTCACGGGGTATCTGGAATGATATGACGGGTGGGCAAGTGACGAATGAAAAAAAAGACACGTAGTTGCTCACCAGACCATCGAGAAATTTTTGTATTGACGTCAACCTCTGTTTTCCGTCGACACACACCCGCACCGTCTCATTGTCATCGTCTTTTTGAACGGCGAATATGATTGGTGGGACGTAAAAGTTGCGGAAAATAGAGTCTATAAGTCCAATCTGCTTGCTCTCCGGCCAGACGACGTCTGTGAAGGGGCCCTGTCATGATGCTGTGAGTCTAGCGGGTAGCACGCACCTCGTTGGTAGCTGGGATTAAGGTCAATGAGACCTTCGTGTATAAAGGCTATAGTATGTTAGAAGGACGCCAGTCGAGGATAGCACCGGCTCACTGTGGAGTTCTCTTGCACTGTAACTTATGGCAGACGGTGGAGTCAATGCATTGCTAATCCGGAACACGTTGGGATCCGCGTTCTCGTCGTCCGAGCCAAAGTCGTCGTCGAGCTCGTCGATGTCGACATCCTTGTCCTGGTTGTCAGTTTTGTCACCCATGGTCACGGACGCGAGCGATGTCGTGAAGTCCCGTCGAGGTGGAGGCCAACCTGACTTTTTTGTACTTGCAACGCCACACACGCGTCTAAATGTGAATCAGCTGTATTGCCGGGTATTACTCAGATCAATGTAGACTATAATCCTTGCTGGCCCCATTCCACTCCCCAAACTCGTCGTCGTGAAACGGGTCTTGTCTACGGCCGTCGTTGCGCGTTAGCGTTGCGTCCGAAGAGGATGACCGTCGGTGTCGAGTCGAGTCCTCCGAATCTTGAATCAACCGACGCCCTTCCTCTCGCCCCTCCAAACCGTCGTCTGCTGAGCCGTTCACACCCCTTGATGCAGGTTTTCCAACATTTTCAGCAGAGTCCTCGTCGTCACTCATGTCTCCAAGTTGCCAGAGCTCCTGTGCCTCCGACTCGCCCTCTTCTGGCACCCTTAGAGCCTGTGCTTCGTCTGTTTCGTCACCCGTGCTGCCCTTTGCGGTGGACCGCGCACCCGGTGTTCGTGGCAGCGTGATATTCCCTTGCGTTCGTTCAGGTTTTTTGTGTGTAAGAAGAACGACACCCGATATGAGAATCACGATGGATGCAAAAATGAGGAAGAGAATCCACGGCTTATAGGCACCGACTTCATTGTTGAAAACGAGCGAGTCCAAGAAGCTAACGGCAAGTGAGCAGAGGGTGACAAAAAAGAAAGCGACAAACCCCGTTGCAGTGTAGACACCATAGAATACGGGTACGACAAGCGTGGAATCATACACCTTCAGCCCACGATTCAGACATATGATCTGCAGAACCGCTGTGACAGCCAAGAGGATGATTGTAAAGATGGGCGCGAGATGTCCGAACTGGTTTCCCGGATTTTCGTGCGACAAACTTCCGGTCAGTAATTTGACGCTACAAGGAGTCAGCATATCCACAAATAACTCGGACGATGGGTACGCACGTGGCCTTGGCAAACACAAGACATCCGCCTGCGAGACCGCCACCGCAACACGCCCAACCGATCCCGAGGATCCAAGCAATCTGCCTGTCATCCTTGGGTGCTGTCCAGATCTCGAGCTTCTCCTTGATCCAGAGCGAAAATGAGATGTAGGTGTTCTTGGCTTTTCCAAGAAAGGTGGCGCTAGGGGGTAGTGATCTACGAACACTGATGCCGGTGAAAGGCTCCGAATTGATGTCGGAACGGGCAACGAGGACGGCATCAAGGGAGTAGGTAAACTTGAGGACGAAAAGCAAAGCAATGGACATGGAGAAGAAGAAAGCAAGCCAACCACCCCTCCTCCAGAGTGCTGTGAGATGATCGACGTTGGTCTCTGAAGAGAGACCACTGTTGATGCCACCGAACGCGACAATACCAATTACACCGAGAACTACGATTATCGTACCCTAGTGGAGGGTGAGGCTGAGCAAGGGAATGGGTGGTGAGACGACTGACATATATATCTGTTTGGGTAACTGGTGTTCCAACCAAAAATCTAGCAAAAAGGAAATTAAAGATGAGAGATGTGGAACCAAGAGGAGCGACATATTCTGGACGGGGTGCATAAGCAACCAAAATGACACTAGGAGAGAATGACTTGCCTGCCCGCATGTAGTCCAAGGCAAGTGTGCTGCCTATGAGCTGTGATAGGATGTAGAGGGTCATTCCGAGGAGCCATAGCGGTCGTAGCCAATCCCGACGACGAGCAGACTTTGGAATAGCATTCGTGCGGACCTATAGGAGGGTCAGAGAAAGCAATACGATGGTGTGAATCCGGGTACTCACATGATCCAGTTTCGTGAGATTCAGACCGGCTGCATTGAGCACGGAGGCCAGCAAGATGATGGCGAGGCCAATGATGAAGGCGACGACGGAGCTGTTATGGTGTGCCGGTGTCGCTGGCTGAGGTGGGCTCGTCGCTGCCGGGCTCGACGAGGACATCGACGCAGACATGAGTACTCGTGAAAGTCCCAAGCACAAGACTCCTAATAAGCGGTGATGACAACAACCGTCATCATTCAGCGCATCCTCGACCAGCTCACATCACACCCCGACCACGCCGACATTCTCAGCGACACCGTAGCACTCCTCAGACACATTCAGCGCCATCCAGATGGCCCATTTACCGTCTCTTGGGATGCTCTGCACACCAACTTTCAGGTGCTGCGCAATCGTGGGCTATGGAAAGCTTCACCCGAGAACGACGAGTTGCTTGATTCACTCCACGTCTTGTTGACTTCTTCCAAGGAGAACCATCCGTTGGGAGAAAAGATCTCCGTCGTCATACCACCTGCGCGGACGGTGCCGTTGCAACTCATACCCAACCAGGACCATCTCGTCCTACCTGTCGAGCTCATCCACATCCTGAACAATGCATACTTTCTTCATATCCTTGCCACAGACCCGACGCAGGTGTTATCCCCAGGAAAGTCTCTTCTGTCCGTCATGACTCGCATCCATTCTTCCCAAGGGGACACCAAGTCGACACTACACAGCAAGGTCGAAGACCTCGTGCACAAGGCTTTTTGGGACGAGGTAGGAACCACGTCGCCCTCTCCATGTGCGTACGGCTGAGGCTCACGCAGGCCGTTGACACCCTCTCCAATCCAGAGCCCTCTGTCCAACTATCGCGTATAAAGTTGCTCTATGGTGACCTGAACGTTGCACTGTCACCCCTTTTTCCACCCAAGCACTCCGTGTTGGTGACATTGTCCAGCCCCCTACCTCCCACGTCTTCGCCCTTGAACTCTGCCCTCATGCATCTCCGTGAGATCCTGGCTAGTCTCCGAGAACGTTGTGCTCCTGTTCGTGATCCCGAATTCGAGGGTCTCCAACGGGCACTCGATGACCTCCCTACTCGTTCCTCCCCTCCCGTTCCACTTGCTACACTAGTAGCCGAGACCACTAGAAGCATTCTAAAGCTCTCCGAGGTTATGAAGGATGACCTTTCTCAGTTCTTCCTCGGAAACATGACAGAACAGCAGCTCAGGTCCACTATTGCAAAACAGGCTAGGACAACGGAGCGGGAAATTGTGATCGACATTTGGAATCGAGAAAGAATAATTCAAGGATGGACATCTTGGCTAGATAATCCGCAGCCTCCTACGCATCTCACCTCCATATCTATCGGACCGCACTTCCTGTGGATTGTTCGTATTGTTCAGGCTCTGGGGTCATCGTTACCTGTCTCTTGTCCTCTACCATCGAAATTTATTCACCTCTCTCCGACTGCATCCCATGGTCATGACACTGATGCAACAGAGTCTCCCGTACCGAATGCTGATCCACTGCCAGCCATATTTTTCTTCTCGGCTTCGACCCTGCTGAAGGCACAGAACTATCTACAAGCACTCGTGATTGCTGCTTCCTTGCGTATTCTGACTGGTCTTCCCGAGCACACCCGTTCTTCTCACTCTGATTCTGAATCGTCTGATCCTGACTCGTTTATGTCTCGCGTATGGACGCTGCTTCGTGCCGAGATCGCCGGAGAACCGGACGCGAGCGACACCAAGCTTATCAACCTTGCTGACGAGGTCATCCGTGCTCGGATACAAGCCACTACCACTCCGTCACCTCCTGCGTCCACTGCACTGGCCAAGGAGGATGAAGCGACGCTTCGTGCAGCCGTCGATCGGACACTTCGACCCAAAGATCCAGTCTACAAGCTACTGCAGCGTCGTCTGCTGACAGAGCTCTGCAATACGCTTGTGAAACACCGTCAGGCGGATGCTGGTGCAGCCGCGCCTGCAATATTGCGGACAGGGAGGGAGGGCGAACGGGCAGGGAAACGGCCGAGGCTCGTGTTCGATCTGGAGAATTCGGACGAGCTACGGACGCCACCTCGTAGTTCACTTCGCGCTGTCCCAGACATCAAGGGATTTGAGGATCCTGTGTTGAGCAGAGCGATTGCAGAGGTATTTGAACAGGTGAGTAACTGCTTGGAATGGGTGGACAGTGTTTGGAGCGACATCATCGAGACGGGGAACATCAAAGACGATGGTCAATCACCGAAGAATGGCACTGCGTAGACTATGTTAGTTCATGTGGAGCTTGTTCTGTGTAAACACTCCTTGGATCGATATCCAGGCTGCCAGTGATTACAATCAATCCGTTGAGCCAGTCTTGCGCAACCTTGTTCGTGTTAGATGTGCCACCACAACCTATGATATTCTCAATCTTAGGGTGCGGGCCAGTGTGTTCACAGCCACCACGGCCGTCGGCACCTCCTCATAGCAGCACCGTGACGGCCGTCCTTACAGTTCGCCTTCGTTAGACACAAAAAACGCACGATGGCACCACCAAGGCGAACGGATCCAAATTACATGGATGTAGACTCGGATTCCGACATATCCTTGCTAGGAGACGACACAGGCCGCGCCCGAGGTAAAGGCAAAGGCAAGGCCACTGACAAGCGCAAGAAAGACAAGGGAAAGGGCAAAGCAAAGGATGTACGTTTTTTCGCACAACGTCGTACCTATTGTCTGACCCGTCCGTCTAGCAAGGGTATACGTGGGAGGCATCCTATACGCGTTCATGGGATACCGTGCAGGAGGATGAGACTGGTAGCCTGCAAGGAGCAGTCGAGGACCTGATGGCGAGGGGAAGAAGACGAAGGCATGTACGCTGGTGCTCTCGTCGCTGTTCATATTGTTCATCGCGTTCACCAGACTACTCGCGCCAGCTGCTGCTATTCGACGTACCATCATCCGACATCTCATTCTCCTCCTCGATCTGTCTGCGGCGATGATGGACCGTGATATGCGTCCAACTCGGTTCGACTTGTCCTTGCAGTATGCGCGCGAGTTCGTCGTAGAATGGTTTGACCAGAATCCTCTCGGTCAGATTGGTGTCGTTGGCATGCGCGGTGGCATTGGTGAACGTATCGGTGAAATGTCTGGTAGGATCATATTCCAACTTGCAGTGCTTTCGATCACGTATTTGCAGGAAATCCCCAGGATGTACTCAGGTCACTCAGTGATCGGACTAAGCTGGAGCCTGCTGGTGAGCCGAGCTTGCAAAACGCCATTGAAATGGCACGGAGTAGCATGGGGTGAGCATGGTTCGCACTTACTCCTTTCTGGATCTTGAGTGTTGCAGTCATCTCCCCACTCACTCGTCGCGCGAAATTCTCATCGTATTTGGCTCGCTAACGACCTGCGACCCGGGTAATATCCACGACACGCTCGATGCCTGCGTAAAGAATAAGATCCGAATATCCGTAGTCGCCTTGGCGGCTGAGATGAAGATATGTAGAGATATGTGTGATAAAACAGGTGGTGGGTTGGGACGATCGAGTGGGTTTCTTTGCTTCTAACGAAACAAATAGGCCAATTTGGTGTGGCGATGAACGAGGGGCATTTTAAAGACCTACTTTTCGAGCTCGTTCCTCCGCCTGCTCAACGAACCGTGTCTCGCACTGCTGGTGGGGGTGGAAACCCTGCTGCGGATCTGATGATGATGGGCTTTCCGACGCGCCTGCCCGACTCGTCACCACTGAGTCTTTGTGCATGCCACTCGGACATGAAGGGCGAGGGCTTTCTTTGTCCGCGATGCATGTCCAAAGTGTGCGACGTACCGACTGATTGTGACATTTGCGGGCTGATGATCGTCAGCTCTCCGCATCTCGCTCGGAGCTACCATCACTTGTTTCCCGTCAAGCCCTACCGAGCTGTGTAAGCAAATTGGTGACTCAGTGCTGCTGGTTTCTCTAACGCGTCCTCGCAGAACGTCAGTGGAGGAAGTGGGAGATCGGGTTGACATGTGTCATGCATGCGGACGTGCGTTTGTAACCACACCATCTACTGCGGAGGGCATCAGTCCGTTGGGTCGGTATCGATGTCCAGACTGCAATCACGATTTCTGCACAGAGTGCGACGTATTTGTGCACGACGTGGTGCACTGCTGTCCCGGATGTGGCAAATAAGTTTCAGGGATTCGATTTACGCAAGCGAGCGGGACTACTTAATTAGCGAAGCAAGTACGCGACTTCTTGTACTCTATTCGCCTCAACAATGCACATCGTTCCACTCACACTCGTTTTTTCCTCGTGCTACCTCCTTGCCCGTGCTGGGACGGGTACCCATGGCCAAAACTGCACCGTGTACCACAATCGCCTCGAGGTCGCTACGCTTCAATTCTGGAGCGACTGTGATGCCCAGAACTACTGCTCGAGCCAGGGCATCTGCGAACCCAAGGGCTGCAGGAAAGACCAGTACCCTTTTGGATACGACCAGTCCGACGATCTTCCCCCCAAGTGTCCAGCTGGACAGTTTTGTCCTGACGAAGGCGACGCGTGCTTACCCGTCCTGTCCGTTGGTAGTCCATGTCAGCTGAATCGCGATGGTGTGTGCTCCATTCTCCCTGTTTTTTTTTCGCGTGATTGTCCTACTCACTGCTGGCATCCTTTTAGACCAATGCGAAGGTCCACCAAACTGGTCCGAGCTCGTCGACAACTCGAATTACGGCCTTAACGTGAATGGTTCCGTATGTCTCAATGATGTGTGCATGTAAGTTTGAGTTCTTTCATTCAGACGTACCTTTTTTTTTTTATTCGGTTATTAGGTGGGCCAATGTCACTGTCGGTCAAACTTGCGTGGTAGATAACACGGCGTACATTGTCTATTCCAGTAGCAGCGAATTCATCGACATCGTGTCGCGGTAATCAAGCCTTGTTTGAGCACATGGTTGGTTTGCTGATTTTCCCGAGACAGGGACAACTGTCTTGCTGGACTGTATTGTGACGGCACACAATTAATTTGCATGCAGACCAAAGATTTAGGCGAAACGTGTGCCGGCGATAAAGAGTGCGTCCCTTGTCCGTGCCCTGAAACGTGAAGAGTTGTCTGATGCTGATCCACTTGCCAGATGTGCGTCGTACAACTGCAATGAGAATGGGGTTTGTGCTCGCAGATCCGATATTCCAAACGAGTTCGCTATCTGGGTCTACATTGCGGCGGGGTGTGGCATTTTTGGCGGTAACGTACAATGATCGCGGGATGGAACAGATGAGTCCTCATGCGACGACAGGGATGTTTTTCACCTTGGTCGGCATGTTCTGGCTTCATAGACATCAACGTGATGCGGAACGCGAGAAGCGTCTCCAGTATTGGCGTGAACAGGCAAGTCCACCTCTTTACTCACTCGCCTCGCGCCCTCAATGCGATCGTCGTCGATATAGCATTCGTTCCGGGAAAGTATCCACCAGATGCAGGAGACGGTGCGGACGTCGATGTTGTCTTTGAGCGAGAACAGTGTGCGGAACACCATGCACAGTTGTGCCAGTAGCAGTGCTGTCTCGGAGGATTCGTCGCGTCCGACGCTGCAACGCGCAGGGACCAAGCCATCGGGACTGCGTCACTACATTGCTGAAGAGGATGAGTAGTCTAGCCTAGTAGTATACTTTTGCTAATCAGCAATATGGACGCTAATATTTGTTTGCTATATTTGATGGTAGCGAGCGTCTAGCTGGGTTAACGTTCTGGGGCGCCGATTTCCGACCGTCTTCATTTTGTTCTTGCGCCAGGCCAACGACGACGATAGCGAGCACAATGTCTGCCTCGCTCTCAACGCGCCACGAAGCCGCCATCCTGCCCTCGCTCCCGCCCTCGCCGTCACTGCTGGACGAGGTTTTCAGTCACCCACATTCGTGGAGCGTCCGTTTCGAGGAATTCGACCCGCAAAGTTCGCGACAGTCCTCGCCCACACCGAGTGGCAGCCGTATGAAAAGAAAGAGAAAACAATCATCCGAAGGCAACGACGATGAAGACGGCGACGTTCAACACCGCGTGAGCCCACACGAGGCATACCCTCCAACAACTGACGAAGCTGCCGAAACACAACGAGTCGAAGAGGTACGCGTCTTTTCCATCTTCCTTGCCCCGTTCTCGACGGCATTCGCGTTCGCATTCGCATCCGCGTTGCTGCCGCACAAAGTGCCCAGTGTTCTAATGATCCTAATTGGACAGACTCTCAGGCGTTGGGAACTTGCCGAACGACAACGCCGGAAATCAGCCCGAGAGTCAATGCAATACACTTCTGGCCCTTCCCTTCTCTCCAGCGTCACCCGCACCGCTGGTCTCGTCCTCTCGGGTCGCGGTTCCATCAGTGATTCAGTAGGCCCAGGTACCACCCGTACCTTCAAATCACACGACGCCGTAGACGTCGCGCGCGAGGGGTATGCTGTGCCCCTCGATGACATCGACCCATCCAATCATATCGCCGTACATTCTCCTGGTCCCTCATTCGAGCACAACAGGAGTCTGGACGGAGGCAGGCCCTCCACATCGGGCGTGTCTGAAAACCCGTTTGTACACCCCTCGGAGCAGACGCCGACGCGTTTGCTCACCCCTGTCATCCCGACGGCAATATCACCGCCCTGTACCCCGCCCTCACCGTCTCCGCCCGCTGATGCACGCAGGCGATCTTCGGGAAGTAGGGAACCATTCGTTCCACCGCCGCGCGCACTTCCACTGGAAAACAAGCCATGCGTGGTACCGCTTCAGCCAACTTCGCAGCCAGTTCTGCGACCGCCGCGGCCCGAAGATCCAATAGAACGACAGGAGGTCCGGTGGTGGCATGATTGGTTGTGTGGATGCGGAGAGGGTCCCGATCGGGGAGGTGACAATCAAGTACGTGTGTTTGCAACCTCAGTTGGAACGTACGTTCATCTGTGCATGACCACAGGCCGGTCGAACGAATCCCTTTGAATAAGATCACTACGATTGGATATATTACGCTTTTTTTTCCATTTCCACATATACTATCCGCCCTTTCTGCGCACACTCGCTATTAGAACGACTGTCTTCTGATCTCGCAAGGTCTGGTTTGGGAGATTAACTCACTATGGACCCATGCTATAATTTATTTTTAGCGTAGAAGACGTACGTTTCTCCTCGTTCGTTTCTTTCCCTGCTCTACATACCTTGGTTGTGTTTATTCCCCTTTGATCGCACCTGGATTTAGTGGTCCATACGGACATTGTAATATAAACATTGTAAATTCTAGGGGTGAACGCAAAAATGTGTGATACGAGTAAGGTAAAGCAACATGGAGTTGATCATTGCTGGTGTAGTAGAGACAACTGGAGTGCATAATTACCATTGATGCAAGTAGCCATTTGGCGCCCAACATCTCAGTGCCGTCTACGTGCTCATAATTTGGACGTAGGGTAAATGTCATTCAGCAGAAGGGAATCGTACCAGCTTGGCTTGCTGCATCGTTCTCTTGTCATCATCAGGATCGTCTCGATCCACCTAGAAAAAAAGGCACAAAAAAGTTCTTCAGCCAACCATCAGTTGATTCAAGAAAATTGGGAGACAGACTTCTGCGACTTCGGTGCCCTCATCACTGGTCCCCACCCGTTCCAACACCGGAATAGCAGCCTCGATGTCCGCTGACGAAGGCGAACCACTCTTCGTCTGGCCGGGCTCAACTTCGGCCACGGTGTCGGTCTTTCCGTTGTTCCCCGCTCCGCGTTCGACATCGGGTTCGGCCGCGGGAGTGCCCGGATTACTCTCGGGGCGACGGGCGTAGAATACCCAGTCGGGAACAGTAGGGCCAGTTCGCGTACGTGTCCACGTTACAGTATAGTTGAGCGAGACACCGACGCCTCTGCCCAAGTTGAACGTTGGGATGGACAGACCATCTGTAACGGTATACTGTGTTGCTCCCGTGGCCACGTGAAAGACCAGGGAAAAACTTACGAACGACGATAGAACCAAGGACTACGAATGTGACAATAGGCTGGAGCACTGCAGCAAGCAACTGGGCCTGGTTTTCGGGTGGATTCGCTGGTGTTGGTAGGTGCTCACGGGCTAGGGCAGAGACGAAGATCGCGCTGACACCCATCTACACGGGGAAAAATGGCGTTATTGCTACGTTCCAAGACAATGGAAAGGTAATACGCACAGGGCCTACGAATAAAATATGAGAACTGGGTAGAGGGGCGATTGCATTTACGTACCAAAATGTCCGCAAAATAGCGCTTCCTTCCAAGACGTAATCTCGGGTACCCACTTGTAAAGTAGAAGCAGAGGAGGAATGCGTCGAAGGAGGAGGATTGCAATCATCAACACGACCAATCGCCATGGAGTTAGTCCCAGCTCAGGCGAATTGTACGAATCAAAAGGAACCCAAGCACCAATATAAATGAAACAGCCGCAATTTAAGACATAGTCGATTACGGACGAGAAGAGGTCGTCTGCAGTTTGGGCATTGAAGTGACCATCCCATGAGATTGCACAGCCTGTCAGGGAGATGAGAATTGACGCGTCTTCAGGTAACTTTGCCAAGAAACCCTCTGACCTGCTGCAAAGGCTGCCAAAAGGTCGTCGGCACCAATGGTACTAGCCACACCAATTGTGAATATAGCCACTGCGAGGTACTGTGCGATATACGACTCGCGATCATTGAAACCCTTGCGGTGACTAAGTTTCATCAACTTTGAAAAGAGCCACCCTATGAAAAGGTAAGGGGCCGTCCTCCCGAGTGAATAAGGACTTGCCCAAAACGGCTCCAAGTGTGGTGCCCAAGATAACCTGATCTGAGACATGAAACAGGATCAGAATGTGAATGTCAGCCTTGGAGATGGATGCCCACATAACCACCCGATGAGGAACCATTTCCCGATGGCCACACGGGTTGACGTTTCAATAGTTAGGTAGACTGCAATACTGAGAAAGGGGTATGCCAGACCATCATTGGCCGCAGATTCGGCCGAAAGGATACGACGTATGTCCACAGGAACATGCATGGCAGCAAATTTTCCACCTAGATATCAGATCAGACGAGCGTAAAGATAAATCATCAGGGGTGACAAACGGGTGATGGCAGCACAGGTGACTGGATCAGTTGGTGTGAGACAAGCGGCAATACAGAGCGCTGAGACCTCGTCCAAGGCCGGGAAGAGCGCATGCAAAACCGCTATCGAAAAAGGTAAGGTAAGGTGAAACGATCTAAAGATTGAGAGACGGACCAGAGACGACCACCCAGCCGAAGGCCATGGTAGGGACAACCATGATCAGCAAACTTTTGGCGTGTTCTTTCATGTAAGCACACGGTAGCTCCACGCCCACGGCGAATAAACCGGTGGCAAGAACGACCCGCATGACCTCGAGAGTGATTTCGTTCTCATGTGCACCCCATGAACGAGGATCAAAGATATTGGCTACGTTTGGGCCAATTATGACGCCGAATACAGTGCCCAGTACGACTTCATTGATGTAAAACTAGGAGAGAACTGTTTAGATGGATAAGAGTGGGGTGGGGACAGACACGAACCGTCTCTTTTACTAGGAGGGATACCAAAGAAAACTAGAGTTAACGGCCATGATTAATGATTCATCGTGCTGCAAAAGAGAATCAAGGCAGACAAACTCACGAAGACGACGAAACCACCGATGCATATGTAGGCCAGACCTGGGGGAGTGACCTGCAATGACGGGCGAGTTTGTCTGTCGAATTAGAGGGATTTAATGAGGAACGGACTTGCAAAACGTCTATGGTCATTTTCAAGACGGTAGAGGAGATAACTGGGCAAGCGGATTTGAGGGTGGGTACAAATACCGTGACATGTCAAGTGCCTGGCTTTGACAAGTATCCACCCAGACAGAGATCGCCTAATTAAAGGAGAACCAGAAGGTCAGTTATGTTCGACGGATATGAGGAATTGCACAGCACTGACGCCATTGACAAACTCACGCTGTCAGCGCTCAGCTTGAATGTTCCTTGAAGCATGTTCTATACCACGGGTATCTTGTTCAGCGCTTTTTTTGCACTCGTGGGTGCATTCTACGTCCATCTAAGACCTGCGTTGGCCGCGCTCGGTGTGGGCAAAACCGTAGACAATGTCGGGAATGACAACTGCAAGACACTGCCCCAACTCCAGGCATGCGAGAGTACGTCGCCGCTAACCTGTCTTTCTGTGCATCTTATTCTCGCCTCGCAGAACTCGTGCTTCATCAGCCCACCGGCCTCGTTTACCTCGCATGCTCCACTCCACACGGCCGTGTAAATTGGACGCCCTTTTTTAATCGATTCAATGTATCCGGCAGGTCTGATCTGGACTATGTGGCTACTTATGATCCCCACACCGATGCCATCACCCGTCTTTCTCTGACTGGGCTCCCGCCGGGTGGAATTTCATTGCACGGCATGGATGTCGTGCCTTCTTCTCATGACCCTTCTCTCCTTTACGTGTATCTCGTCAATCACAGGATCCCTCAGTCAGCTGACCCACGGAAGGTCGGCGCGGACTCCGTCATTGAGGTGTTCAGTACCCACATCGGCAGCACCACCCTGCAGTATCTCAGGACATTTCGCGACCCCGCCGTCATCGTGACTCCAAATGACGTCGTGGGTTCTCCAGACGGGAAAAGCGTCTATTTCACCAACGACCACAAATTCAAAACCGGCTTTGTACGGTCTTTCAGTGAACCCCTTTATTCGCAGTCTGATACTCCTCTCAGAGAAGGCTCCTGAGTGTGCTGTCACTAGCTCCAGACACGTCCGTAGGTTTCTGTCATGCGGGTCTGGGCTGCAAGGTCGCCTACACCGGGCTGCGTGATAGCAATGGCATCGCCAAAGGGGCAACCAACGGTAATGATACATTTTATGTGGGGGACTGGATGCTTGGCGACATCACTGTTCTGGAACGACAGTCCGATGACACCCTCGCCTTCACGGAAGTCATAAAGACCGGTTCGAGTTCCGTTCCACTCGATGATATATAGTCCGACCTCCTTTTTCGTCTAGGCCAAGCACTGGACAACCTGGCCATTGATGCCAACGGAGCGCTCTGGGCAGCAGGTGGGCCAGGTCTCATGTCATAGTACCGAACTATTTGAATAAACCATCGCCAAGGATTGTCACATGGCATGGCCACGCGCCAAATTCACGACCCCACAGCACTGGTCGCCTCTGCTGCGTTGAGGATCACAGTCAATCGTGGCCCCAGCTCCTTCTATGGAAAAAAGTACAACGTTGACAAGGCACACGTGTTCGAATTTAGCAATGGGGGATGCAACTGATTCGTTCTGGAACAGGTCTTTGAAAACCCTGGCGAGCTGGCGTCCGGGAGCACCTCCGCTGTGTATGATGCGGAGAGAGGGCGACTCTTCATGCACGGTATGTAATTTCTCTGATAATTGCCGTGACGTGCCGACAGTCGGTGATGTTCATTTTTTGTAGGCCTTATGTCACCACATTTAACACTGTGCACGCTGTGAGAGAATGCACCGCGGGGAATGCTTGGCCATACTTCAAATTGGAGAACCTGAAACAGGGTGGCGGAGACAATCCAGAGAGAAAATGTATTGTATGTGTGTCGTAGAGACTTGCTCTGGAAATGCGACTTGCGTTTTGTCAGCTGACTCGGGGCTGAAACGGTGTGTCCATTTTATCGTACTCGGGTCGCATGCTTGGTCGAGCGATAAGACGGAGACGTATATAAACCAACAAATGTCATCCCACCCTTGCCGTCTATCTCCACAATGGGTTCCACAAGTTCACGACCATATCCAAGACCAACCAACGAGCGCCCCAAGTCCATCGACGAGAAGAACATCATCGTTAGGGGCACTGAAGCCCTCCCACCACCGCGGTCTGGCAACGGTTCTGTCCAGCTCGCCAACATCGACGCCTGGGAGTCTGTTGCAGCTGCAGATTCAAAGGTTCAGCTCGCCCGCATCGTCTTGCCCAACAACAACTTCAAGACCGCCCTCGTGTCCCGTGAGGCTGCGATTGCTATCCCCCATGTATTCAACACCGAGGTCGAGTTCAAGACCGGCCCCGTCACCAACCAGAAGTCGAGCGGCCGCTGCTGGCTCTTCGCAACAACCAACATCATCAGGTATGAGGCCATGAAGAAGCTCAAGCTCAGCGACTTTCAGTGTTCCCAGGTTAGCACCACTCCCCCACTTTCCTGGGCTTTCCTGAGACATTGCACTTGATAGTCATACCTCTTCTTCTGGGACAAGCTCAACAAGTCCAACTACTATCTTGAGCTGTCTATCGAGAATGCTGACCTTCCCGTGGACGATCGGCTCGTCAACTTCCTTGCAAATGACCTCATCAGCGATGGCGGCCAATGGGATATGGTGGTCAACATCCTCGAGGTTCGTACTATATTGTTCCCCGAGTCATTCCCCTCACTTACGTGCTAACTTAGACCTATGGACTTGTTCCTCAACCGGTATACCCCGAGTCATATCACTCTGGTGCCTCCAGCCCCCTCAACACCCTCTTGAAGACCAAACTTCGCGAACACGCCCTCACGCTTCGTGCTCTCTCGACCACCCTTCGCACCGATGCGACACTATCGGCCGAACAGGCACAAGCCACCCTTCGCGCAAAGAAGGAACAGCTCATGCAGGAAATCTATACCATCATGACTGCGGCGCTTGGCGTTCCGCCAAGACCCGATGTGCCGTTCACCTGGGAATACTACAACGAAGAGGGGAAATATTCCAAGTGGGAAGGTACCCCCATCGAGTTCTACCGGGCGTTTACTTCCAAATACCCCGTCGGTCATCTTTCCTTTTTGCGGGATGTGGTGTTGATACATGCGTGTAGCCTACGGAATGCTTTTCGCTGATCAACGATCCTCGAAATAAGTTTAACAAGCTTTATACCGTTGACAAGCTTGGTAACATTTGGGGTGGCCGTTCTGTCCTTTGTGAGTCCCGACCGATCGTCAAGTATACGTATGGATCTAAATTGTCTCTCAGACGTCAACACGACGAGCGATGAGCTCAAAGCCGCTGTTGTTCGGACGATCAAAGCTGGCCAGCCCGTGTTCTTTGGTTGTGATGTTGGTCAGTTCACGTCTTCGCAGAAAGATGTTGGCATCATGGACACTGCATATCACCAGTTCGAGGTCAGTCAGCCCGTGTTCTGCGGTCACACTCGGTGTTCATGTTCATCGGACTTCTAGCAAGCACTTAACATTACTCTATCGTTGACCAAAGCGGAACGCCTGCAAACCAACGAGTCGTCCATGACTCATGCCATGGTCATCACTGGTGTACACATCGACGAAAAGACTGGGCGCCCAGTCCGTTTCAAGGTCGAAAACTCGTGGGGCGACGACAGCGGGCACAAGGGTTTCATGGTCATGAGTGAGAAGTGGTTTGATGAGTACGCGTTCACGCTTGCACGCTTAGCTTTTCCTGACGACTTGGCTGTCTAGGTTCGTGTACCAGGTGGTCGTGCACAAGTCGTTTGCGCCCAAGGACCTTGTCAAGGTCTTCGATACCGGCAATCCAATCGTTCTGCCAGCCTGGGATCCCATGGTACGTCTACATCACGGCATGTGTCAACCATTTGGACAGCTCATGCTCACTTGTACAGGGCGCGCTGGCGTGAGTATCCTGAGCGATGAGTCAATAATGTGCGTATTGTCCACGTACTAGTATAGCCTCGGAGTATCGTAGGTACTATCGTAATGATACCGTCCTGTGATGTCACTTGTGGGCCAACTGAACGGCTCAACAAGGTTCGGACCTTGTCCCCTTGAGTTTCAGCCATTCATTCATTTAAGAACTGAATTGAATATGTCGAAATGGGCTTGTGTGACGCCGTCATGTCGTACACTTACACCTCGCCAACCTACGAGCCGGCGCTCGGGCTCCCAAGGCAACCATCGCAAATGCGGTTACTCCGTTACAACCAAGGTCAGGGGATATTTCGTGGACAAATGATGAATTCACCTACCTGTTGCCAAGCTCCCGAATACTACGCAGAATTCACAAGGTTTATGACAGCCGGGCCGACGGGAGTCACTGTCGTTGCCGGGCCAAGCTGTGGCCCTCCATCATGTGTGGTGGTTGTGAGGTCATTGGAGGGGAGTCTGGACACGAACCTGACTCATCGCGGCATATTAATTTGTCGTGTGTCCTTTTGTTAGTTATCAGTTTGGTCAAATTTGAAGTCTCTGGAGTAACGGGGCTACTGGGAAAGCGTGGGTGTGACGTGTGTGGACCACATCTGGTCTGATGCGTCTGGGATGCGCATATTACTTCCCAGACATAGTTGGCCGGCGACGTTTATGAACGGTTATTATTCGGGGATGATGCCCACCAATGCATTTGTCTTTATCAAAAACTTGACGCCAGACTTGTTCGCCCCCGTTATTGCATAGCAATTTAAGGCATCCGGCTGAAATGAGCGGCCGTCAAATTGGTTGGATCAAGTGGTGGAGACGAGGTGGACAAAGAACTTGTCAATTTTTGGTGTTTGAATACGATGAGCTGACGCCACGCGGCCCACGCCTTCAATGACGTGGATTCGTCATTGCGTGACAAGTAATATAATCGATTGAATTGACTTGCCTTGTTTGAACGTCGTTGGAAAGAGACGCTGTCAATGACAAGGTGGATTAGACGCCCCACTTTGGAAATTCGAATATTGCAGCAGCGTTGTGCAACGATGCCGCTGGCCATGATCCATCTTCTCCCGAGAGGTAGCCAACGGCGGTCGGAGCATGTTCTTCCCTTGACTGACTCTGGTCAATTCGTAATGGCCAATGCTTCTAGACATTCTTGGGCGAAGGTCAGTGTGCAAACGGCGCACTTGCCAGTTTAAATCTGGTCTGGCACGCGGTCGTTGCACCGGTGACCTTGGCACAGACATGTCAACGAGTATTCGAAATCGTAATCTGCGATCATGGGTGTAATTAGGGGGACATTCTCCACATCCAAGAAAACCAAGAGGAGCAATACGGTGGGAAGCCCCAGAGCCATCTTTCATGATGCGCCGTATAAAAGAAACGTACGTAAGAAACAATGGACATGGATGCGCAGCACGTCCCGGTATCGCTGAGGAGTTCAGGATATTCGTGCCACTCGTAAGGGCTCTCGAACGCGTTTGAAATTGAGGGCGTTGACCTTCCGAAAGGACCGAACAGCCAGACCTACAAATTTCACCAAGATTCTTCTGGGAATGAAGCAACCTACACACATGAGCGTCGGTAGCACGGTTTTTTTCCCTAGGGAAGATGAGGTGTGGATTTACAACAGACCCCTGTGACATCGCGGTTGATTGAAACACGCCCTGTCCACAAATTCGTGAGGCAACCGCACGAGTGAACTGATCCGCCGACCTAATCCGACCCAAAACCCACGGGACGTTGAGCGGCGCAATCAGCCTTGCCACCAACCTCCAGGATTGCGATCGCAAACCCGGCGTTCGCCGGGGGCACACACTTCACTTTCACAACACGTCCTGCCACATCCCCGATGGAGATGGAGACTGAGAACCAGATCCACGCGTTCGCTCGTTCGGGTCCGATCTCGAATTGTTAGAGTTCGACAGAGATGGGGTGCTCGTACTCGGAGAGTTTTGAAGAACCCGGATGGACGATCCACTCGGAATAGTATTCAAGAGATGCAGACATCATCTTACGCCCATGCTCGCTAGAACGCTGATAGCGTTCGATGGACGCGTATGTATACACTGCATGGACCGATATGTAGGCGTGTTTTGCCACAGACGACGGCCACCAGTACACGAGGCCCTGTTGTCCGATCGTTACGGCCCATTCAGCCCGCGGGCGGCGCGGCGGGCCGCAGTACTTGCGTCCACGAGCATTCGATCGGCTTCTGGAAGCAGAGTTGTAGGGTAAAATAAAAATAAAAAAGCCAGAGGCACGTACATGATGGTGTCTTGCTGGATGCTGACGTCTTTGGGTTTGCCAGTGGCATGCCTCGCGGTCGGGACCCAGACCTACGGATGAGCCTGCGCTCGGGCACAGTACGTTGACTCGGATTGGGCGGCAGTGCGTGTGATCATCGATCAGGCTTAGTACAGGAAGCTTTTGCCCTCCGTCGGCACCAACTTGACGCCGCATATGATTTGGCAAATCACATCACGTTCGACATCTCAAGTGCGTTACTCGCCTTTTTTTCCCTGCATGGTATGGCCGCAGGGATGAACGTGAACGTGTCAGTTCAAGAGTCCGATTATGGCGGTAGGATGATGATCAGACTGGGTTTGAAATCTGTTTGTCTGAGATTAGATGGCTCCCTAGAACGTCTTCGAATCGATCAGTATTTCGGACAAGTCTAAAACTATCCGTTGGGCGACGAGCACTGCACCAGGGTCACATCTAACCGTGCACGACTGCGAATTCGCACAGTAGTTGATTCTGTCACGTCGGATTTTCGAATTCGGTGTATCGAACGACGCAGACACGGTCCACCGCGTTTCACGGCGACGTGAACCCAGATTCAAATTGGAAGCTTTGCGTGTTTCAATATGATCGGGTCCCGCACGGAGACATATTGACCCGACTTTGAAATAGGGTGTTTGAAATCTACACTTTGGGTCCGATGATTTCGTAGACGGAAAGGCGTTTGATCAGCGGAACAAGATTTGTGTGGGGTGGAAAAGATCTTTTGGGCGGGCGCAAAGGTGCTCTGGACACATTAGGAATGTGGATAGAACTGTCACTTAATCGTCCTGCAACGAGGCACTTCCAAGTGAGGATCGGGACTCGTCTTGCGTCAGAGAAACAGGACTAGTGTGTGCCTTTTTGCTGTGGACGGGCGCATCACTTTCATCCGTAGCCACATGACTGTTGCAGGTGCTCTCGCATGCGGGGAACAAGCGTAATTAACCAAAAGCATCAAAACAACCTTATCGATGAGCAAGGCCTCCATATAGCACAGCACAACGTGGTCGAAGCGCTAGAGATGAATGTGGTTCAGTGGTGAAATGATATAGTCAAGAGGGATTACCCCATTGGCTAGGAATCATCAACATGCCAAGGTGCCACCGCAAACCTTGGTGACAAGTTCCATATGGCATGTGAAGCGCTGGGATAAGCCACACCCCAAACGTGTTCTACGAAATTCTTTGATCAATGTATCCGTGGATACAGATATACTGGTACAAAATTATCCGCAGAAGACACGGAATCTGAAGAAATAGTTGTAGATGGAGCGTGGCGGCGAGGCTTGAAAATAAGAACGATAATTAAACCAAAGATGATGAGCAGGAGGAGAAAAATGATCTTGCGACGACCCGTGTTCTTCTGATACCTATCCCATCCGCTCAGTAAGACCCCAAAGAGCAGAGGGAATGTCACACACCGGGTCGCGACATCTAGTTCCTTGACTGCTTCGGCAACTTGTACAGAAGTTTGTTCTATATTGTATTCGACACTGTCTAAGAGGGTCCCTTGATCGATCACGAGAACGGATAGCTCCTTGAAAAGCTCGGCCAAGGATGCGATGGAGCTGGTGATCTCTGTTAGCTCGCGGTCACGAAGGTGGATATCATGTAATTGATCCGATTCCTGGATCTGTGCTTGCTGAACACGAGGGGGATGAGTATGCACGAGGTGATGGGAACAGGGGATGCTTACTGTTGCCGCCTGAACGTCCTCGTCGGCTGCTGTCAAACCTTCGGAACCCTTTGAAGAGATGGTGCCTGAGGCAATGAGAAGATCTTGATTTTTGATGGCATGGCCTTGAAGACCTGGGGGGCGTAGGTGCGAGGAACGTATGTGATTGGTCGACACTCACGTTCCAGATACACGCGCTGCTTCTTGCGGAAGGACGAGCTGAGTTCTTGTATGCGGGCAGCAAGGCCTCTCTGTACGTTTTTGGCTGCGAGTGCCTCGTGTTGATTTCTATTTGAAGGGGGGAATGTATGGTCGGGGTCTGTGCCGATGCGCTGAATCAAGGTGTGGCACCGCCGAAAGTCCTGTGCACAAAAAGAGTAACAGGGAGCGTGTCAAGGTGGATTGTGGAAATGAAAGACACAAGGACAAGTACGCGAGTGATGTCGGACGTGGCAGCCTCAATCTCCCTTTCCTCGGCGGTGCGGTCTGCGAATCCGGGGAGAACGTGTTTTGCGTGGAGTTTGTCGAGTGCGCCGACTGGTCACGGTGGTTGGTGTACGACACAGGGCGTGCGTAGGGACGTACTTTTAGACTGCACGGTGGCGAGTATGTCCTCGACCTGGTCCGCAAGATCGACCCTACAGTCACGTGAGATCGGCATGGTGGGGTGTACGGACGAGGGTACCATTTGGGTGGGAGATGGGCGTCCACGGCGACGTGTCTGGCGATGAGGTGTTCATGTTCGTCGCAGTCGTCGTAGCGCGCAAAACGGTGTGCGGGTGTTCTCGAGTCGCGGTAGGAGATGAAGAGCAGCGTCCGCGAGCGTGTTGTCATGAGTGAACAGGGCGTGGTGTATGTGTCATCGGGATGGCGGAACAAACAGGCGACAACACCGGCTAGGACAGTCGGGTCCAAGTTGCATTTTTTCATCGACCGTCAAATCTCTCTTATCTCGTCCGATCGTTCTCTCTCTCTCTATGGTCCCGTGACGGCGTCCACAATCCTTTCCCCTGACATATAAATCCGCACATCTGGCCCTCCTCGCCATCCACCCCATACTGCCCTTTCTCCGGTATGCACACGCCCGCTGCTGCCCTGCCCGTCTGACCCTCTGCTCAGCCAGCCCCCGTCATGTGTAATCTCGAAACGTTTGCTCTCTTATTGGCCCACCGCCGTTTAGGTTACTCATCATTGCCTTCTTTGCCAGCGAAGGAACCAAGTACGGCTGCGGGGTAAGTCTCTCACGCCGCTTCTCTGCACACGGCTCATCGCAGCACAGCACTACAAGGTGGTGAGTACTGCACACCCGACATCCGACCCGTCGTGACCCCGCCAAGACCCGCAAGGTCCGCAAGATTGACTGTGCAAGCCCATACTGCGTCCATTCCATGCGCCACCCCCGAAACTGCTCCGACTGCCAATGCGAACGGGTACGTCCTCCACCGCCGTGTCTCTCCCGTGCTCATCGCCGCCCAGTACCTCGGGCCCGACTCAAAGGAAACCATCACGCTCACGACACCCGAGTACTGTGCCTCGTGCAAGTACTGGTTCAAAGACGGCGCACAACACTATCGTCGATGAACGACCCGCTATTTCTCTCGACATCTAATCACATTACCTTAGAGCTACTATTGTCCACGCTTGCTTTGTTGTAGCATCACGTGTATGTATAAATGTGTGCAACAATGACGTCGTCACCACTTGACCGCCGCGCCGATGACCTCACTCTCGACCGCCCGGTACTCCGTCCGGAACAGCCCCCGTCGCCGACCCTCGTCCATCTCCTTCCGGCCCGGTCCGCACATGTCCGCCCGCACCACCACGGCAATCCGGTCCGCGCTTGCCACCACACCTGAGCCCATTCCCCAATACGCCTTCTCCACTTCTTTCGTCCACTCTCGCTCGTTCACCACGACGCCGTCCTCCTCCCACTTCCTCACGTACCCTTCCTCGTCCGTCGTCACCTTCCCAGTCCGTCGCAGCTGCCCTCCCCCGTTCACGCACCCTCCCGGGCATGCCATCACCTCCACGTAATCATAACGTCTGTCGTCACTATCAACCCCGTTCTTCTTCGCCCTCGCTCGTAACCCCACCATGCGTCCAGCCGCACCCCTCCCCACCTGCACACCTGCTTCCTTCCCTACCTTCCTCACCACATTCTGCAGATTCCGGAACCCATAGCACTTGGCACCCTTGAATACCACCTCCCCGTCGCTCTGTCTCCGTAACGTGTACTCTTCGTAATCGGACGTGCGCACCTGCTTCATACGGAGCTCAAGTGGTTCTTCCGATGCATCCCTCACGGCAGACATGACCGAATGGAGGTATGATCCAGAACTCGTGCCAGGGTGATACAGCAACTCGGGGACATCTTCCACCTCTCGTACCTCGTCTTCCCCCGGAACCGGATGAGACAAGTCCCAGCCCTTGTCGCGCATCAGTTGCTCAAGTTCCCCTGTCGTGATGACACAGTCCACGTCCCGCGTCGAATATACATCATTGTAAAAGTCTTGACGCGATGCTTCCAGCTTTTTGTCGTAGCACGGCATCACCGTAACATGGTATATCTCATCTGGTCTGTACCGTCGTGAGTCGATAGCACCTTGCATGGGTCTAGACGTACGGTTTTCCCCATGCATTCCCTAGCCAGCACTTGACCAGGGTTCCCATCATTTGCTGAGGACTCTTTGTCCGAGAAATAAAGGGTAACATCTCAGAGTGCGTCTTTTCAGCATAGCATATCCATCCAGGACACGCACTCGCCAGCATCGGCAGTCTACCCTCCCGTTTGCGCTCCCAAAACTCCCTTGCATGCTCTAGCAGGGAGATGTGTCTTGCAAAGGTCGTGTCATAGACGTGTTCAAAACCCAACACTTGCGTGCAAAACGCCTTGACTCGTCGCATGACCTGCCTTAGTCCGACCGGTTCGCTCGAGTTCGACGACAAGACCGCCGAGAAGGACGCTAGGCTCTGTGGGGCGATCGACACTACCGGAACCTTGTGCCCCGGTGAACCCGCAAGTGGGTTCCCCTCCAAGAAGGAGAGCACCTCCGTGTGTGACTGTAGCGTGATCAAGACCGACTCCGCCGACGTAATACACCCGCTGTATTTGGAACACATGTGAGTAGAAACAAGGGGGAAAGCCGTGTGCACATGACATGCCTGCACGCAAGGCAATCATTCAGATTAATCTGAGCCTGTTGCAATTTTCGCGCAGGTGGCTTGGGCGCGGTTGCGTCCTGCACGGAGGCGATGGATGACGACACTTCGTAGTAAGATCCGGTCGAGTCAATTCGGATTTCCGTCTGGAATGAGTTGTATGAACTGCGAGCGAGAATGGCGAGTATGAGTACGTACAGAGGCAGAACCGGCTTCTTTTACATTGTCCGGGGCATTGAGCTGCTCGACGGGCTTGATGCAAGCTTGTGATGGGGTAATGAAGTCATTGAGATCCGTGAGTGTCTGTCTGTGGGTGTGAGTTCCGTGGCGGCGTGTTTGGTGAATCACATACCAGAGCGCCAGAAAACGCCATCAATGTTAGGAGCAAGAAAGACTTGACCCGAAATCGAAATGAAGCGCCTGATCACTGCTTGATGGAAATAATCGGAGCCCGTCGATAAATCAGGAGAGCATGATGACCAATTACATCGTGATTATTTACACCAACAGGTAGTAGACAAGCAATGGTATGGATAATCGATACAATCCTGGACCCGCGGTCGTCGAAGCACTGACTTGTGCACCAGTCAGGTTTGACGGCGACGCACTACCGAAAAGTTGAAAGTTTCGAAAGTACGTGTTGACCGTTTGAGGTGTTGCCCAGCTGCTATCCGAACCTTGTAAAAGAACCTCAGCCCATCACGGAGAATGCCTGAAGGCAGATTAATTCACCTCCAAAGAATGTCCTGGGGAAACGTCGGCACTTGTACGGTGACATTTCAAAGGACAAGACTTACGAGAAGAATATACCACCGATATCAACGTCTGTCGCACTTCTGAGCTGAAGGTTTGATTGGGACAATGCCAGCACATCGTTGACGCTGTGTATGCGGTGAGTGGCAGCGGCGAAGATCATGAATTTCAAAAACTGCCTACTACAGGACGATGTTCCCATTTGCGACATTGGGAGGATCATTCATTTGAACGAGCAATGTGATTCGACTCCACCTGTGCCAGATTCGCAGGTGCTCTCATTGATGGACCAGCTCACTCACTGTCCGGTGGAGAAACTAAAGGATCCCCTGCTGATACTGATACCATAATCCGAGTTGCAGTAAATGTTTTTTTCGGAGCAAAGGTCGTTTGGCGTGAGCATATACGCGTAAACTATGGGTACGTGCTCAAAATGACTGCCGATTCAGCAAGAGAGCACCCACCTTCGCCGGCGCCGTTCGTTCTCCACATCAAACGTGCGCTGAAGCAATCATTACCCACTGGCTGTACGCCACCCGAGCAGCCACTAACAACAGGGCCGCCTCTGAGGCCTGGAAGCTTGCCTCCCTGGACCCACTGGAAATCCGAGTCAAAGGCGACTTCGTACGACAGGAGCATGCTGTTGAAGCTGAAATTATCTGTCGTATTCCAAATGGAGTACCACTGTGCACCACTTGTACTGGATGAATAACTGCCAGCCGGATATGTGATTTGCAACACCGGCCCCGAGGTCGCGTTGTTTCCTTCGGATACGGGGGCAGGATTATTTGGAAATGGGTCGTCAACGAATGAGATGTCGGATGCGCCGTTCGAGATATGGCCATTGTTGAGGGACCATTGGGATGTAATAAAGGACTGTGCGTCCGTCGAAGCGAGCGTGTTGGTTGGAAATGGCAGGACTGTGTTGTTGTTCAGAGAGTACTGTGCAGCAACGTCGGACGGCGGCGACACACGTATAGCGAATGACGTCGCTAAACCGAGCACAATGCTGGTCCAACGTTTCATCGAAAAAGAGACGCGTTCTGATCACGTGGTATCCGTTGTACGGCCACGTGTCACTGCGCCTCCCCGCCCGAAAGAAAGTGTCCATGGACTCGTGTCGCTAACCATGTTTTCGCAAAACGCAAAGCAGAGCGACGGCGATGGAGAAGCCAGCCAGCCATTGCTCAACGGGTCTCATGAAAGTCTCCCTGGGGAGGACCACCCGCACGTCTTGTTCGTAGCTCCGGACGAGGACGCCGAGACTCACAGCATCGCATCTCGCCGCGGGGAGCACACCGTCAGATTCAGAGAGGAGGTACAAATTATAGGACCACCGCTCAGATCGACAATGCAGAGTCGAGAGACCGGTACGTGTTCAGAATCAGATGTCTCAATTCGTCTCAGGAGCTCGGGAAGGACAGAATACGAGCTTGATTCGGATGATGTTGACGATACAACGCTGTCGGAAATCGAGCGGGAGCAAAGGACTTCTCGGCCTGGGCGGCGAGGAAGGAGGCCACCTTTGCTTGTGGGTCTTATGGACTCGTCTGCATCTCAGAGGATGCCTGACACGACCATACCAATGTACGAGTCGGGAAACCAAGTGCCCGACCTTGATCTCGGCGAGGTAGCTGCAAAACAACATGCTGGGGGCGGTATGATTGACTCTGTCGCCAACATGGCAAATTCAATTCTCGGGGCTGGTGAGCATTATCCAGTGCGCGTCATCGTAGACTTACAAGCATACCAGGTATCATTGGTGTGTACATTTTCAAGCACCACGTATCTCGCTCATTTGGAACAAAGGTCTACCGTATGCCCTGAGCCAAGCGGGTTTCTTCCTTGGCATAATCTTGTTGGTGGTTCTTTGCGGTGTCACAGATTGGACCATCCGTCTCGTCGTGATAAATGCAAAGCTTAGCGGTCGACATTCCTACATCGAAATCATGAACAGTTGTTTTGGCGCAAGTGGTCGTGCTGCAGTGTCTCTCTTCCAATTCGCTTTTGCATTCGGCGGTAGGTCTGTTCCTCGTTCGGTGTACGCCAACTTCTCATCAAGATGATTCAAGGCATGTGCGCATTTGGCATCATTATTGGTCAGTCTTGTTCTCGCTCTCCATTGCACCCTCCAACGACTATTTAGGGGACACCATACCTCATGTCATTCGTTCGCTATTTCCAAATCTCTACAAGATACCCGTCCTATCCGTATTCACCAACCGACAATTTATCATAGCACTATGCACTATTTGTGTATCCTATCCACTCTCCCTCCATCGCGATATTCACAAACTCTCGAGAGCATCTGGCCTGGCGCTGATCGGAATGTTGATCATCGTCACTTCTGTTCTCGTCGAAGGCCCACACGTTGATCCGGATCTAAAAGGAGATCCCTCGAAGCGACTTACGTTTGTTGGTCCAGGCATATTCCAGGCGATCGGTGTCATCAGCTTCGCATTCGTTTGCCACCACAACTCCCTTCTCATATATGGCAGCATGCGTACGCCGACGCTTGACCGTTTTACGCGTGTCACCCACATATCGACTGCGATCTCTCTCGTCGCATGTTCTATCCTTGCCATCTCCGCTTTCTGGATCTTTACAGATAAAACGCGAGGCAACATCCTGAACAATTTCTCATCTGTAAGTATTCATGTGCCGAGACACGTTTGATATGCTCAATGGACGGCCCAGAGCGACACCTTGATCAACGTTGCCCGATTTTGCTTTGGGTTGAACATGTTTACCACACTCCCTCTAGAATTATTTGTATGTAGAGAGGTAGGGAAGCATTTGACTCGTTCAACCGGGGGTGGGCTGAATGACAACGGACAGGTCATCGAACAATATTTTTTCTCGCATGAGAGCTTCAACCCTCAACGACATTTATTCTTTACCAGCACAATTCTCTGTGCGTCGATGCTCCGTATGTTGTCTTCTCGTCTACCCAGCAAGAGCTCGCGCTGAACTTCTGAATCTAGTTTCCCTCATCACATGTGACCTGGGGGTGACACTCGAGATCACGGGCGGTGTCTCAGCAACAGCGCTTGCCTTCATCTTCCCCCCGGCATGCTACCTCAAACTTGTTGACCCTCGCATACCGCTTCACTCCCGGACAAAGCTCCCTGCTGTTGCCTGTCTCATCTTTGGAATCCTAGTAATGATCGTGTCACTCTTTCTTGCATTGGACAAGGCATGGACGCCCGAAGGCGAAGCCAGGATATGCGCGTGATATCACAGATAGATTTACACATTTTCTTATTTATTTGGAATCATCCTATGCGATGGACATTCGACGCCTTTCTTCTTCTAGGTAGCATTTGGGCAGAGGGGAAAATCAATGGTAGAACATTATCGATGCAGCTGTACGATGGCACGCAGGCCAGGGACATTGTTAATGTCCTCCACTTGGACCCCTCGTGCCTTTGACTCGGTCGCTAGCAGGGGCGACACGTTGGGGAAACGTTCCCAGAGCTTCTCGACTGCGTTCAGGGGTTCCGTAGTGTTATCATCAGGTTCGAATATGAGGAGCCATATCGCATCGTATCCACCCGCTGTACGTGCGATGAGGAACGTGTGGAAAGCAGGCAAGATCCACTCACCGCCGGGCACACCACCACAAATGACCCCCTTTTGCGCAATGGAAGCATCCAAGAGCTCGGTCTGTGCGTCAGGTTCGATGTGCACGTCTTCACCGGCTGCCTTGCCCATCTGACGCATGAGCGCACGCGTGGTCTGTGCCAACGGTGAACGGGGAGTGTCAGGTGCCAATGATCATCTGTAGACCCACCTCGCTCGTCTTTCGGAGGTCCAAAAATGCCTGGGCGATGTCGGAATGCGCGGACCCAGCTCCACCGGGCCACTATAAACAGGTTTCCGATTCAGTCCCGGGAACGGCGTCCTAAAATATGACGCTCTCACCTCCGACGAGGGCGCGTTAGACATGTGTTTGACAGCGGACGCATACAGCTCCGAATGTCGCTCATACAAATCAGAAAGGCGTCGAAGGTGCACGGCGAGCGCTTGGTTCGATGTGTCGATGGCTGCCCACAATGCATTTGCTAGGAAAGCATGGGTATCAGTTACCATCATGGAGAAAGATCGTGCGTATGCACCTTCGTCTGGTTTCTCTCGACGCCATTTCAAAACCTTGCTCACGAGAGACGGGGTGTTGCTCCCCGCAGACACGTCCGCCAGTACCAACCTGACGAGTGGTGGGAGTTGAATCGGAACGGTCTTGTAGTCCCAGTGATCGCCAGGGGTGAGCGCAGGCCACAATGAGAGTATCGCGGATGCAGTCTGAGGAATGTTGTTGGCGTGATCGGTGATCAAGGCGTATAGAAGGACTTACATCGCCGCCTTTCATCAGCCCGTCCAACAAGGCAGGGTTGAACCGGGTGTACAACTGGCTTCCAAACACGGCGGCGGAGACGTCGAAGCCACTGCCAACCTTGCCCTGCGCGAAGCAATGTACGAATTGGGCGGTGTTGTGGGCTAGCTTGCGTGCATCGCTGTCAGGCTGGATGAATTCTTCCTGAGTGATCACACCAAGCCTGAGCAACAAGGCAGAGACGATGGACGTGATCAGCGCTGCCGACGATCCCATCCCGGTCTTGTTGACGTTGTCGAGTTGGACGTCCTGTGGGCAGAACGGTGTGATGCTGGCCAAGGACGCAACCGTCGAAGGCAAGTTCAATTCTCGAAGCTATCGGGATATGTATCAGTTGACGAGCGCAGAACACCCAAGTGTCCCAATCCAGTCACCTTGGCTTGCTGAGAGTAGAAATCATTGTCTCCTACGGCGGCGATATCGAGGCCATGTTGTAACGAGTCGCGCAACGATCGCGCGGAACCAATGGACGACAGGCGCTCCGAGGCCAGTATCAGTGTATACTTCAGTGCATAATACACAAACTTGTTCTTGCTATCGGCATGGGTGTCATTCCAGTGTTACATGTATGATGGCTAAACCTGCCTTTCTGACACCGGACTGACGTCGACCTTTCCGTCATCGCGGATTGTCACGGAATATGTCCATTGGGCTCCGACAAACTGAGGTGATCGGACGATGATCTGGCCTGTCTGACCGGGTTGCTGGCAGTCCTGGATCACAGCGTAAAACCGAGACGAAGCCGAGATCACCAGGCCCGTGAACTTCTGGTCGAGTACAAGGTATCCGCCTGCAATGAGAGCCTTTCCCGGGGCTGAGACAACCGTGATGGACGACATGATGATGCGTACATCGCCTCAGGTAGATGTCTTTCAAGTTTCTCGGTGTTAGCTGACTAATCATGGCCTTACACTAGTCACTGGAACGTTCTCCGCAGAAATAAAAATAGCCTGTGTACCCGGAATCTACAGTTGCTGGTTTTAGCTGGTACTACATGCCATGTAACAGCAGTGTAGCTAGTGCATAGTGCCCCTCGCCATCCCGGGATCGCGTGTCGCCAACCAGTTCAATGTCAGAGAAGAAAGGTAGTACATGAAACCTGGCTTACCCACGTACTGGGAAGACACGTCGATGTCGGCTGGCGCGTGCGTCAATCCGGACTCTAGCTAGCAACCCATTGACCTACAGCCCGAGTTTTCGTGCATTTTTGCTTCCGCTCTTGCCCCCTTTCTCACCTTCGTCATCAGAGAGTTGGCTTGTTCTTCTTTCTGTCTCCCATCACAACGTGTAGCTATATGCACCCATCTTTTTGGTCCTGCAAGTCAGGGTTCTTACATGTTGATATCTTCATCCATTGGAAGTCTGTTAGTGTGAAGACCCATCAGAGACAAGCTTCCCATGAACAGGGCAGCATTGCAGTCCCGAACCAAAAGATGGACCGACTGCCAAGTGGGGTGGGAGACAGAAAGAACAAGTAAAGGGGGTGTCTCGTGGGAGCTAGCTACAATATGGCTGGGACGAAAGTGAGAAAAGGGGCTAGAGCGGAAGCACGCTGCCTCCGACCAAATGCCCCGTAACACACGAGGGCCGACGGCCAGCCCACGGTGAATACGTAGATTTCTTTCCGCTGACAGTGTCGATCTGCAGCCGAGGGCAGACTGTGTCAAAGTTCTTTAGACTCGCAGGAGTATCTTGCGACGTCCAGGACACCTGTCATGCATCATGAGCTGGCCGGGCGTTTGCGCGGAAATTGATGGCAAGTCCTCAGATAATCTAACCCTGTATTGCTTACAAGATGTAAGATAGCAAGGAACGAAGGCGGCGTTCGTTGCGGGGCACAAGATGTTGACTTGAGTGGCAAATGGGACGGACATGAGCGTGTGTTGGTATGAAATCGAAAGCAACGGCATCTAATTGCGCTTCCATATGGATACATCACGGTTGTCCCGCGCGGGCAAACCAGTGCTTTTGCTGGCTACATGTTGCGTTTCTACAGCCAGGGCAACGTAGGCCCATTTGTACACTCATCGGTCC
The DNA here is from genome assembly GCA_038094595.1 of Pulveroboletus aff. annulatus. NCBI lineage: Eukaryota > Fungi > Basidiomycota > Agaricomycetes > Boletales > Boletaceae > Pulveroboletus > Pulveroboletus aff. annulatus. Next base: position 32,930 of record JBBPTX010000021.1, on the reverse strand, counting down.
ACTCTTCCCAGAAGAATAGTCGCGAAGGTGCTGCGCCGCAATGTCAGCCAGGGCGCGGATGAACACCGGCGATTCGTTCAGAGATTCTGCACGTTGTATCTCCATCCCGAGCTAAGAACGAAAGTGAAATGGGGTATGAGCTATCCGAAATTGGAGAACATGAGACCTGTTTACTTCTCTTCCCTCTTTCATGTACTCTAGATCTAGTTCGTAGAGTGTTTCGATATGGTCGCTCGTGAAGGCAATCGGAACGAGGATTACTTGCTTCTTTCCGAGGCGAGCAAGTCCCTTGATGGCTTCGCCGGTTTGCATACCCATCCATGCAGAAGGTCCAACTTGGGATTGCCAGACCAAGCGGTAGGGATTCGAGTGCCCCAGTCGGTCCATGACAGCATTTACAGAAGCCGATACTTCAAGAACATAGGGGTCCCCACGATTGACCACAGACATGGGAAGCGAATGGGCCGAGAAGAGTAAGACCATGTCGGAGCGATCGGAGGGCTGAAATTTCTGCAGCGCGGCTTCGATATTTTGCGCCATAGCCTGAACGACGATACATGGTGAATCAGTAAACGACAACAGCCTTACTCACCTCGATGAAGCCTGGGTGAGTGCCCCAGCGATCAATCACGCTCCATTCGATATCACCCATTTCACCCGCTCTTCCTCGCCTAAAGAGCTCGTTTAGGCTGCTTCCGGTCGTGCTACAGCTATACTGTGGATACTGTGTGAATGCTATCGCACGTTTCACACCGTCGTCTTTCATGCGTCGGGCAGTCTCCTTGGTGAGAGGGTTTGCATACCGGAAGGCAACGTACGGTTTGTGTGGAGCGGTCTCTGGATGGAGTTCGTCGAGCAAGGTACACATCCCAGCGCCCTGATGCTCGGTGTAGCGAAGGATGGGAGAGCCTCCACCTATTTCGGCATATTGTTTCTCGATTTTGGGCGAGCGTCGCTTAGCGATGATCGGGGCGAGGACGCGCTGGAATGGTAATGGTATGAGGTCACCGTCCATGAAAAGGTTTTTGAGAAAGTCGTGCGTTTCCTGCACCTGTGAGAACAAGGTAAATGTGTAAGTCGGACGCGTTGTCGAAAATGGTGCGCGCTCACCGTGGATGGGCCACCCATATTGAGCATAACAATGGCTGGCAAGCTGTCAGAGACGTTGCACGAGGGGTGAATAGAACGACCTGTGCACCTGTGGGACTATGCGAGCGAGCGACATGTGTGGTGAGACGGCTAAGAAGAATTGAGGGACAGACCTCTTGCGCTTGAATGAATGGCCATGCAGAGTGGCCATACAACGGATGCGAGCGGCCAGGACATTTGACCTCGGTGCTGGGGAGAACATGATGTTGAGGGAGTAAACCGGTAACTCTGATTCGGTGTGACTAAGCAACTAATTGATGTAAAGTTACAGCTTGCATGCAGACTCTAACGATCGATAGCAAATAAATGGACTGAGATCTACACTCTTCAGCGAGCAGCTTGACGAAGAACAGGCAAGGGGGGATATGGTCCCAAGACATCAGATGCAACGGGAAAGCGCGGACAACGTTGATCAAATCGTGAATAAGCAGGCAGTTGTTCAGTGTCAGAATCTTCCGAGTCATCTACAACACCGGCAGTGGGAGGATTGGGTTCGACCGAGGAGATGCTACTGCAGGGAGTACCTTGGGATGGTACGCCTGTCAGCGCGGGATCCTCCGCGAGGGGGTCACGTGCAGTTATCGACGAGGACGCGTCTGGGTTATCCCCCTGGACGGGATAGGGAGGAGGGTCAGGAGAGGGGGAACGGATACCGAGATAGGAGGGAGGATATAATACATGGGTGATGCTACGAGAAGAAGGCAGCAAAAGATTGCCTTGTGAGGTGTGATCAGCTACATTCTCCTGTATGACCTGAGCAACAATAGATGCTGGGTAGACGATACATAATACCTCGTTATCTCCATGTTGTGAATCTCCATCGGTCTGTGGAATGGTGAGCGGTGATTAATAACTGTGGGCATGGCGATGAACATACCGCACGGACCCGTTTCTTGGGTGGTGGCATGATGACAAAGGCGTGATGATCAGCGGGAACTGGTTCCGCTGTTTGGTTGTGTTTGTGTTTGTATTGGCTGTATAAAGTCAACGTGTCTCTACGTGTCCCCTCGCAGCACCCTGCCACTATGCCCTGTCCTTTTTGACACTATCATTATTCCTCTTCCTTTCCACCACCATGTCCCAACCCTGCGCCTTTGTCGACCCCTCCTCCCTCTCCCTTCCCTCCTCCTCCCTCGACCGCCACCCTTCCCCCGCTTCCTCTGATGACTCTAGTCCTCGTCCTGAAGAACCACCCCGCAAACGCCCTCGCAACGCCGTCACCCCCGAGGAACGCAAGGAAGCACGTGCTCACCGCAACAGGATAGCCGCACAGAACTCGCGCGACCGTCGAAAGGCTCAATTCGCCTACCTCGAACAGAGAGTCGCTGAGCTTGAAGACGAGAACAGACGTCTCCGCGCCGGTATCCTCATCCCGTCCCCATCTGTTTCCACTCTGTCAGAGTCGGACATCAACTCGGAGCGTGAGCAGGAACAACAACGCAAACGTGAAGAGGAGCAACGCGAACGTGAGAACCAGGAGTTGCGCGAACGAATACGCATGCTCGAAAAAGGTTACGAGGCCGTCGTACGTGCATTGGCAGCGCAGGGTAATCTCTCTGTCGCTTCGAGCATACCCATCCCTCCAGCGACGAGCCCCACGCCATCTGCTCCGTCACAATCTACGACAACATTACAGTCTACGGAGACTTTGACTCCTTCCGTAAACCCATTATCCTTGTCTTCCGCACCCTCGCTACCACTCTCACCAACCACATCAAACTCGACCCTTGTCGAAAGCCCCCTCCTCTTCCCCGATGGTGATTCATTCGATTTTCCCTCGAATGCGGCTCTTCCAGCGGCTGATACACCACTGCAACAATCGCTCGACCTCTCCCTAACCAACAACTCCCCCACTCGCCACCTAGCACGGGTGGCGAACACTGTCGGCCATTCAGCAGTGTCCCTGCAGCGGGTGGGCGGTGCACACGTGGTGATGGGACCGGCGAGCAGAAGATATCGGACAGTGATACGACCAAGGTTCTTGTACTTTCTTCATCCTTTTTCATCCCACTGACTTGTCGTCTAGCCCGAAGACGAAGCAGCAACATCTGATGCTGACATCACGCGCCTGTTCGCGGAGATCCTCGCGTCGCCGCCGCTTGGCTCTAGCGCTCTTCCAAGCTTTAGCACTTCGTCAGAAGATACACTCGGCAAGGAGGCGCTGACCAAGACAGAAACCAACGGGTTTGGCCTTGGTACGAGTGGTGTTGACGCTGCCGACTGGGTGGACCAAGTTCACGCAGAAATGGAGATGGAGAAGCTTCTAGAGCTGCTTCCGAGCGTACAGGATGTGGCTATTGATGCCGTCCTGAATCCTAGCGCCAATCTGGATGTTGACATGGATTTCTCAAGTGCTCTCACGTGGGATGGGGTCAGCGTCTTTTGATACCTGATACCTGAGCGCACGAAGATCCCATCGCGCTCGGAATGTTAAAACATCAACCATGTCTCTAGGGCACTATGCTTCTCTTCTCCATTCAACGCATGGACTATGCATCTCAAAATCTCTCGCCAGTTGGATCTATCTATTCACTACTCTACCTTGTCCTATTGGTCTGTCTTGTCTTTTTTTATGTATGTTAACATCAGGTACTCGACTTGTTGTGGACGTGCACTGCCTTTGGATCCTCCTGCCCTCGTGTCCTACTTTTTATCCATTTCTCCCCTCTCCTCCTTCCGATCACCTCCGTCAAGTGACCCGTATTCTTGATGCTGTTCTCCCAGTCGTGATTCCCCCATTCGTTTCTCCCCGTGAGGGTTTGATGAAATGATTGATGGGTCATGTACTGGTGAGCGCTCAGGCGTATGTGTGCTTGCATGGGTTGATGGATCGTGGTGCTGTGGGTTCTACCTCTGCCTGCTTCTTGCAAGGCAAGCTGTTGGATACGTTGGTCGGTTGGTCTGTAGTCTCTGCAAATATACAGTGGTTGTTTCCGATGGTTCATTCTCTGATACAAAGCCTGACTGCCATTAAACGGCACTTTGTTGCCATGACTGTGTAATGTTGTTACGATTCACTGGCAATGGGCATACGCTCGGATTTGTGCCTGCCGTCACTTTCAACCGAGTCAGACTAGTACTTCAACACAAGATCCGGAAACGTTTTCCGTGTGTTATACGATGTTGTAATTATTGGATAAGTTACGATCCGTGCAAATAACCCGGCGCGGTCGGTACCGTGCTGAGGAGTTAAAACTGACTCATTGCGCGATACGGGCTCGGACTAATCATGCTTAGTAGTGCGGTTGGCCTTTCCGTTCGATAGCGTACGTACCCTGAGCTAGACTCGGAGATGCACCACCCTTGCGGAGGTACGGCTCTCGTTTTGATCAGATCAGCTAGCCCACAGGAGATCTGAGTCTATAGCCAAGCATGTCCACGCGTGCTGCGTGTCGTTCCTCTGTCAATTCCGCTGAGTGACGGGTGGCTGACCCCTGCTTGCACTTTGACCTGAAGCGGTTAACTGGTTGTGCATAACGTAGACACAACTCGAATCGGCTAGGCTGGCAATGTCGCCGGCGGCCTGTTTCACTTACGACAGCCTGTTCAATCAGCTGTACGTTTCAATAATGACGGTTCAATAAAGGGAGAACACACCACTGTATCGTCGTACCAGCCTAACCTTGATCACATCCCAATAAGGCATTATACCTTACCAGTTGCCATAACGGGTTAATTATTCGCGGCGTTTTCCTCCGGACCAAACGTTGACCAAACAGTTCAACTTGCTATTGTGTTCGTCACCGACAGCATGTCCAACGCGGCGGGGTACGTATTACTATTTACTTTTCTGCGCTCGTGCGTCATCTTGGCGTCAGGGCACCTTCCAATGGAACGAATGCAGGCGTAAAGTCGCCTGAGCGCCGAGACAAGGGAAAAGGAAAAAACGTTGTGGCTTCGCCTGACGTGTCCATGGAGGAAGACGAAGACGAGGAAGACTCGGATGAGGATGAGGACGGGGACGAAGCGATGGAAGAGGTATGCAGAGTGCATTGTCGCTCGTGTCATTCATCCAATAACTCCGTGCAAGGACGAGGAGGAAGACGACGACGACGACGATTCAATTGACCCTTCCGCGATCATCAGAACCAGTGGGCGTACTCGGGGTGTCAGGGTGGACTATACCTCGAAAGAGGCACTCGAAAAAGCTGGACTGAAACCCGAGAGTGAGGATGACGAAGACGATGAGGAGATGAAACGATAATAGTGTGTCGAAAAGGTTTGGTGCCCAACGAGCAGCCGAACTAAGTGGAATCGAGTGCGACGATCCAGGACATTGTCATATTGTTCCGATGACCGTGCGAGCGACATATAATAATAAGAATATGTAACCGACGTGTGCCCCTCCTCGACGACCGTTCGAGTCCTGCCTCGCACCGCCTTGATCCAGTTTCCCGCGAGTCTTGCTATCAACTCCATGTTCAGAACGTCTTCCGGTGATCCAGAAAAGCCCGCCAGCTTCGTCCGTCCTTCTCTCCAGCGGTTGTCCCGTTCCCTCTCTGGGATGCAGTCCATCTTACCTTCTGATCCCCCCCTCCCTGGTCCCAACAGAGCGCTCAGCATCATCGACCCTGCACTTCCTCAACCCTCCTCCTCCTCTTCTTCCTCCAGGAAATTTCCTCGTCTACACCGGCTCGAAATCGCCGACGACATGGCTGCAAGCCAGAAAAAACAGCCTCTCCTCCAGCTCAAGCTCTCTTCCTCCTCCTTTCTCGATGCCGTCGCCATGGACACCGATTCTGACAAACCTCTCTATGCTGTCGAGACGGTCGGCTCCTCCACCACGATTTGGCGTGCAGATCCCTGGGACGGCTCGGCCAAAATCGCAGACATACGGTGGCCCAAGGATCTTCCGCTCAAGGGAAAGGGCAGAGATCACACGCAAGGCGCCATGATCCAGATGGACGACCCTCGCTGGAGAGAAACGACGACGCTCCTCAAATGCAGTGGCCTAGGGAGGTCCGTGACCACTATTCTGCGTATTCCTACACAGCTTCTCATCTCTCCCACTTGCTGTAATAGCTCGCGCAAGTTTCATATTCCCCATCATCCACACGGACTCAAGTGGAAGCGGGAGGGCGATGCATATGTGGTACGTCCCTGCTGCTCTGGTACTCGCGCCGTCTGAGGGCCCCCTAGTGCACGACACCCACCTGCAAGGGGGCCGTGGCGATCTTGGACTCGTTCGACAGCGACACAGCACCCAGACTAAGGGTCTTTGAGACGTTGGGCAGCCTCCATCAATCAGTGCCTCAGCTTGACCATGCGGGTATATCTCTCTCTCTTCTCGACCACCTCTTCGTTACCGCCCTCTTGCTGGTCACTGAACCCGAAGATTGGATGACGCTCTCTCGCAACCCAACCTCTCTCGATAGCTCTTGGTCATCCCACGTATCCATGTCTTTCAGGACGGTTCCCAACAGTCGTGCCTCCAATCGGCAGTGGAGGAAAATCATGTATGGGCAACCCCTGTATCCGTCGCTCAAAACGCCAGCGTTCGACAAAGGTGCCGTCAACGGTGGCGAAGATGCCGATGTCCTCGACATCTCTGAACCGCCCCAATTGTCGACGTCAGCCCGACAGTGGCGGAAGATCGTATATGGCGAGCCACTGTATCCTTCCTTACGCCCGCAGTCGGCCGATAGGTTCGATCTTCCGCCACGACCGAGCACGGCAACTAGCTTTTCATCCGAGTCGGCATATTCCCCTCGCACTCCTTCCTCGGCTCCTTCGACAAGATTTTTTGACGGGACGTCGCTGTTTGACGACATGGAGCGGAGCAACTCTCGCAGTGCCCTGGATACCAGACAGGTGACTTCACCGCTGGCAGTCTCTTCGGGCACGCTTTCTCCCATGCCCTCGTCGGAGTGCATACCCATCTCGCCCCTTCGCATCTCCATACCACCGGGTACCCGGCGCGAGTTACCGTCTCCCCCGTCATCCTATCAACCACCGCCATCTATACAGCCATGGTTACATCGGTCGCGTTCGTCTCCGAGACTCAGCCACCGTGCCCAATCTCCGACACTATCCGTGGACGATCAGGACGATCCCACCAACCAGAGTCTGCTTACTCGCATAACATCGGGTATGGGTGTGCGGCAACTGCCTACACCTCCACAGCAAGAGGTGCCAGTCCAACCGCCGACACAAGCTCGGCCGACGGAGACCAAGCGGTTATCACAAACGCATCAGCGTAGCCTACCACCGACGCCGGCGTCGGTCTCTAGATCGTCGTCAACGCAGCCACAACATGCGCACTCGCTCTCACAAGAGGCAGTTCCGCAGTCTCCGCCACCCCCTGCCACTCGCCCGCTGACCCACCATCCGGGGTCATCTATGACAACACAGAATGAGGGGGCTACGGGACAGAGACGAGTGCGACATGAAAAGGATGCCGACGAAGTGATCAGCTGGATGCGGAGTATCACGCGTGCACATCGTCGACGGGCCGTTGAAGGTGACGAGGATGACCCTGCTTCTGGACTGTATGATCCCACATATGAAGCACCCCCCCCTGCATACAATGCGATCGATTTCTCTACGCCTCCGCAGGCACGTTCACCACCCGAAGGCACCGACGGCTGAACGGACAGTCCTTGAATTTGCCATGTGTTTGTTTTCTTTTGGGAGCTGGACCCCTTGTGCTTGCACGCGCCCCCGATGTACCCCACATGTTGTGTGTGTTTGTTCGTTCGACCGATATCTGTTTGCATTTTACCCATTTTACCTCTATAGCATACATACCTGCATTTTATTGCTTTCTGCCCGGTTCCCTGTTGTGCATCCTGGTCCGGGTTGGATGTGACATTCGGATTAATACATTCCCCCTTCATGTGGTATCTGTACCTCTAGAATACAGTAGACATGTACGTGCAAGCGGATTTAGTATGCCATCGCCAGTACTTGATGGTGTGCACGTGAGATGGCCAGACCATCAAGGGATCATGGAAACCGTCATCATGGCAAACTCGAGAGACAAGACCGAAACCGTGATGCGGCATGCCCCCTCGCAACGAGCCTCCCTAAACGGAACAAGGTTCATCGTGCTGATGGTGGGTCCACTGGCTGTCCAGCACATGTCGCTCACCCCTTTTCTCACAGGGCGTGTCCGGGACGGGCAAGTCGACGCTCGGCGGGGCACTCGCGGCGGCGTTGCATCTCCCGTTCATCGACGGGGATGATTTACACCCGGCTGCAAACGTTGCCAAGATGGCGCGCGGAGAGCCATTGGAGGATCAGGATCGCCTACCGTGGTTAGAGAGGATCCGGGAGACGGCCGTTGCGTGTGTCCGGGATCAAATGGGGTCCGTGGGGGATCGGTCAGGACCAGTGTCGGTGCCGGAGGGGTTACGGTGGCGGCCGGGGGTGGTCGTCGCCTGTTCGGCGCTGAAAAAGGCGTACCGTGCGGTGCTGCGCGGGTCCACGGCGGATGCGACGCATGTCGTGTATCTCAAGGGCGACAGGGAGGTGTTGATGGCACGCATGGCGGACCGCCAGGGCCATTTTATGAAGGCAGACATGTTGGACAGCCAGTTGGATACGCTGGAGAGTCCCGAGGGCGAGCCTGGGGTGGTGTCGGTGTCGGTGGAGACGTCGACGGCGGCGCAGGTGCAGCGGGTCGTGGAGACGCTCATGCACAGCCACCCACGATAACATCTTCGACATGGACCACGGTGGGCACGACATGCCCGCCATGTGCACGATGCATATGCTCTGGAACACCCAGGTCATCGATACCTGCGTCGTCTTTTCGTCCTGGCACATCCGCTCCAACGCTGGATTCGTCTTGTCGTTTGTCGTCATCGCCCTTCTGAGCGTTCTGTATGAATACCTTCGGCTCTTTCAACGCGACGTGGATGCACGCATTCGGGAGAGGGTGAACAAGGGAAAGAGGGCGGCGAGTCCTGTGAGCGGGCGAAGCACGCCCGCCAGCGAACGTGGGGAAGACGCCGGACTGCTCAACGGCAGGAGAGCAAAGCATGGGTGAGCTGGTCGTTGGGCCGACGGTCTGGTCTTGACCCCCTTCTATAGACGCGTGGTGGTTCCGGCGCACTACCGTACGTTGCGTGCCGTCTTGTACGGTGCTTCCGTGTTGCTGTCATGCTTCCTCATGTTGGTGTTCATGACCTACAACGTGCGTCGTCTCTTTTTCATGTCGTGTGGATTCTAAAGCTACCCCAGGCATACCTTATCTTTGCGGTCGTCGCCGGTGCTGCCATCGGGCACTATTTCTTTAGCGGATTCGTCGAATCCGACGGCAAGGGCATGTCGTGTCACTGAGATTCACTCGACCATGTACATCTAGGCGTATTTATGTGTCGCGAATCATTGTCGCAAAATGGCACATTGTCATCGAGCGTAAAAGTACAATGGTCTACCTATGATTTCATTTCCGTGTCTTGGTCCTTTTTCGCTAGATCATGTGTCTTGAGGAGCGCATCGATCTCGGATGGCTTGTATATCTTGGCCTTTGGCTGCTTGGTTGCCTCGTCATACGTCAACACGGCAAACTCCACTACACGGGCCGACCGTCAAGTATCAGCACACTGGCAACGATCAACCGAGACGAAAACAGAACAAGACGCACGCTTCTCACTCCCCAAGGTGGTACTGTCCATGGTCCTGCTCATCACCTTGAGAACAAGGGCGATTGCTTCGTCCACTCCAATACTGTCCTTGTATTCTTGTTTCAAAAGACTCTGGGCAGTCCCGTTGTTCGCACCGATACACGTGGCTTTCCACCCTGAATAGTTCCCAGAAGGATCCGAATGGTACAACTGAAAGTGATAGTGTGGGTCATACCCCGCATACAGAATCGAAACGCCAAAGGGTCTCAGACCTATGAAAAGGAGGTGTCGTGAGGGGGAATGAAACGAGGCGGCCGCAGCGATATCGGCGTACCACCGTATTGAGTATACCCTTGTTTCATATCACAAAGCCGTTGTGCAAGCACCTCGACTGGGATATCTTCGTTGTACTGTAGCAAATGTTTCTGCGCCACCGACCGGGCAAAGTTGACGAGCGAGTTGGCGTCCGACGTGATCCCGGCGACGCCGCCGATCACGTTTCTGTGTGGGAGATGGGGATCAGCAGATCATAGGGAATGGAGATCGAGGGCGTACGAGTTGAGGAGAAACATCTTTTCGCCGCTGCCACCGTATCCGCCCCCTTCTTTTGCGCTGGAGAGATCGAGGAGCTTGCCTGTCACACGTTTTTCGGCGGCGAGGATGACACCGTCTTTGGCAAGGACACCGAGAACGGTGCCTGCGTGCGAGATGGCCTCCATGGCATATTCGACTAAACGTGATCAGCATTATGAGTGGGGAGATGAGAGTAGCGTACTTTGGTATAGGCGACCTGTGAGACGGACGTGAGCATGTCACCGTTGCTTGTCATCATCGACGTACCTTCTGGAGAGAATATGGTTGTTCGACCTGTAGATAGATCGTGTTGGGCGTGTACGCTCCGAAGAAGGTTATTACGCACTGTCATATCTTCGAGCCTGGAAACACCAATGAGCCGTGGTTTATCGAATGTAAAGCGGGCCTTACCATGATGTCGTGGAGAGAGATATGGTCAGTGACGCGTACCCCAACGTACGCGTCGCCCAAGTGGTTCGGCAATTACCGACCAGGCTTGGTCGACAACCATCACTTGCAATGGAAGAGAAACCTGCTTTGCGACTGACACCGCTCGGTGCTGGCCAGGAAGTGGGCAGATCCTGTATTTTACTACAATACAGAGACAAGACTGTCATTTGTGATGCGGGCGTCCATCCCGGTCGCTCTGGAATGGCGGCCTTGCCCTTTGTGGACCACCTCGACTGGAGCACCGTCGATGCTATATTGATTACTCAGTGCGTCGAGGGTCATTTGCGTTTTGGTCGGTTTCGTATCTCAGTGCACCTAGCTTTCATCTCGACCATGTAGGTGCATTGACCTACATCATGGAGAAGGTCGAGTGGCCAGCCATGCGTTTCATGACCTTTGTTGACCCACTGATCGCCGACAGACCAATTTCAGACACGGAGGCGGCAAAGTCTACATGACACACCCAACGAAGGCGGTCTACAAACTTGTGATGCAGGATCTTTTGGGTGCCGAGTTCGTCGCCAGTTCAATCCTCCGTTCATTCCTAACAGCGAAATCCAAGTTTGTCTTCCCTCGGGAGCCTCTTTACGATCAACGAGGTGTCCCAGTCATTGTCTTCCATTATTCCGATATCAGTTCATCAACAGGTTTCGCCATGTCCTGGCATCTCATTCACGGCCTATCACGCAGGACATGTCCTTGGGGCCTGCATGTACATGATCGACATCATGGGCCTCAAAGTCTTGTATACTGGCGACTACTCTCGCGAAGAAGATCGCCATCTAGTCAAAGCCGAAATCCCACCCATTCGACCCGACATACTCGTCGTCGAAAGCACCCACGGCGTGCATACTTTTGAGGCAAGGGCGGAAAAAGAGCTTCGCTTTACGATGCTCGTACACACGGTTCTCCAACGTGGCGGACATGTGCTATTGCCCGTGTTTGCGCTAGGGACAGCACAAGAACTGCTGCTGATATTAGAAGGATATTGGGAAGACCACCCTGAACTGCGTAATGTTCCGATCTATTATACGTCCAGTCTTGCGCGCAAGTGTATGGCTGTGTACCAGACACATATACACTCGATGAATGCCAACATTCGATCGCGATTTGCAAAGAGGGACAATCCACTTGTGTTCAAGTGAGTTTCAAGGGGCGTTTGTAGATTGTACTCATAGGTCATCACAGACATATCTCTAGTATCCCTCCGCAACGGAGCTGGATGCAGAAAATTGCTCGAGGACCGCCCTGTGTCGTGCTCGCAAGTCCTGGATTTATGGACTCTGGAAGCAGCCGAGAACTGTTCGAACAATGGGCCCCCGAGCCTCGGAATGGCCTCATTATTACTGGATACTCTGTTGAAGGTACCTTGGCCAAGGTAAGTGATCATCGTTGCAGGGTGGTTGTAGTATCTGTTAGAACGTGTATTTTACTTGTCATGCAATGTATACTGTTTGACTCTACTGGAGTGATTGATTCCGGATCGTTTCTCACCCTCCTGCCTCGCAGAACATCCTCAACGAACCCGAAGAGATCTTGTCGGTGAGAGGGGTGCCGATTCCACGCAAGATATCGGTGGATAGCCTATCGTTTAGTGCCCACGTCGACTACTCGCAAAACTCGGAATTCATCGCGCTCGTTGACCCAGAACATGTCGCAAGTGAACTCTTCTTACTCACAAGGGACTCGGAAGTAACATACTTTTCCAGGTGCTGGTTCATGGGGAGAAGGCCACTATGGGCCGTTTTTGTGCAGCTATGGAAGATCGGTACAAAGATCGGGGTATCGAGCGCAAGACCTACACTCCCGGGAATCTGGAGACACTAGAGCTCTCGATCCGACAAGAGCGTACCGCCAAGGTCCGTTTTTTTATCAGATTGATCGTATCGGCAAGGCCACATTCGTGCTAGGTCGTCGGAAAGCTTGCCAGCGAGGTGCCAAGGGAGGGCGACATCTTGTCGGGCCTGTTCATTGCAAAAGACTGCTCTTATATGCTCGTCGATGCGGAGAACCTACATGAATTCACAGGATTATCGATCCCAATCGTGAAGCAGAAGCAAAGGCTTGCGATTGGGGTTGGTTGGGCACTGGTGCGATGGCACCTGGAGGGCATGTTTGGAAAGATCGAGGACCGAGTGGACGACAGTCAAGTCGAAACAATTCGGGTTTGTCCTTGAGCGGATTCGACGCGGGTGTTTACTGATGATGGCCCAGGTCATGGACGCGGTGGACGTGAAGCACACGGCGGAGCACGAAGTGACGCTCGAATGGACGTCTGGGAGTGATAATGACATGATCGCGGATGCGACGTTGGGATTGTTGGCCGGCGCAGACAAGAGTCCGGCATCAGTGAAGCGTAAGAATATGTGCTGTGCTGGCAATTCTTGATGGTGAACAGGCTTCTCTAGTGACGTCAGAATGTGTACACGTGCACGCAGACGCGCCGCGCTACGAGCAGATGGCGTGGTTTCTAGAAGCGCATTTCGGCGAGGTCGAGCTGGGCGACGCGCCTGTGATGACTGTCCGCGTCGATGGGGAAGAGGCGCGTGTCAATGTGCTGTCCTTGGCAAGTTTCGAGCTGGTCGTTGTGCACGTACTCATCTTGTGCCAGGTGGTGAGTTGTGCGAACGAGACGGTCCGGGAGCGGGTCGGACACGTCCTGGCGATGGCGGCGCAGACGGTGGGGTCGTTGGACGAGTACAAGCAGTAGTAGGCATGTTTGGGTGTGTTTGTAGTCCGTCGTGGTGCGGGCATGGATGAACATGAACATGACCGTTAATATTACTGTGATACCCTCGCGCTTGTCTTTTTCTTTATCTTTATCATGTCCTTTGCCGACGCTACTTCAGAGTCGCTCAGACCAATTCTTCTCCGTTCAAGTACTCCCGGTCAGTTCTAATTGCTCAGTTCGGGTCATACATTCACTCAAACTTCTTTTCTCGCAGCTCCCAATGAGAAAGGTTGACTTTTTCATCTCGATACTTGCACCGCGCCTGACTCGCCTTTTCAAGTTCTGCTCTACCTAGAGGGTCTCCGGGAGTCACAATCAATCGATTCTCCCAGTACAACCGGTTTTCCGAACCTCCCTCGTCCCTCTTCAAAGCTCAGTGCTCTCGACAATGACCAGGATTTCGATGACATCAGTTCAAACGTGCAGGATGGCCGCAAAACGGAGCTTTCCATTGGGGGTCGTTCCGGTGTCGTGAGTATCTTCTCTGTTTCTCTCCCTTCTTCCGATCTTGTCGTGCATGTTCAACGACCGTGTCCATAGCACGAACCTGGTCCACATGATCCACCCGGCCCTCGATACGAGTCATTTGACTCTGGCCCTTCTTTTGGAAACTTTGGCCCTCTGCCAGACCATGATCGTGCCTCTCACAACGGTGGCCCTCCCTGGGGGAACTCATGGGAGGTAGGTTCCGATGTATTTTTATTTCCCTTCTCGTTACACGTCATATGAACCCCACGCTTATGGCATCCATCTCCTAGTCCCAGGTCAATGGTACCGCGTACACAGGTGCCAGAGTCCCTCTCCCCACTTCCGTGGCTTCTCCCGTCACTGCGCCTCTGCAAATCACTGTGGAACCGCCTTCGACCTCTAGTGGTTCAAAGTCCCAGTCCCGTTCCCAGCTTAGCACCGCACAATACAAGTCGCAGAAGTCCGTGGTCTCCGTTGCCGAGAGCGAGTCTCGCGAAACTGTCACTGCACGTGCAGTACGTCTCATAATCTCCGCCGTTGGTGCCATCCGACTCATCTTTTCTCCCACAAGCAAATGAAAGCGTCGAGCAAGGCGCCAACTGTTCGCAGCGCTGCTCCTGACGAGACGCCCATGTCCCCTTCTCGACGGTCCCGCACCGGTTCCAAATCCCAGTCACAGTCTCGCGTTGCTGCCGATTATCCCCCTTTGCCAGCCAGCACCCTGTTAAGTCCATCTGGACAGACAAGCCAGCTCCCAACGTCCCCCCGATCACGTCATCGTGCACCCAGCATATCACCCTCTGATTCACCGAGTCAGGCACCATTTAAAGCGATGCGCAAAGCCCTTGAGGCTGAAAGACTCCGTTCCGCCGTTAGTGCGTTCCAGGTCAACGATGACCTCACCTCGAAACGTGGTAGCCCGACGATCATCTCCGGAAGTCCCATGTCGCCTTCTCATCAGAGCAGGCCTTTCTCGCCCTACCGACATGCTCCGACGAATGAGGACCTCCTCTACGCCGCAGCTGCGGCTACACAGACACAGAAAGCGTTGTCGCAGGTCGGTTCTCAAGTAGCTTCCCAAGTTCATTCGCAGGTCAACGGCGGAGGAAGCAAGATCTCGCATGTTTCGCAGCACACACACATTACCCAACAGTCTCATCATACCCAGTTGACTCAGCGCTCTCATCACACTCACCAGTCTCGGCAATCTCAGTCTCAACGTTCGCAAGTTCTCGTTGACGAGGACCGCGCGACTACCCCAACGCCTTCACGTCCTCCCTCGCCGTCTTTCTCACTCAACGCGGCCGAAGAAGAGATGGTTGCGCAAGCCCTCGCAGCGCGTGGAGCGGGTGATCGTACCTCTTATGCCCCCAGTACCTTGGAACCTGAGATCGTGAACTCTCATTTTCACGATATGGATTTATGCATACTTCTCCATCAAATGGACGATCAGCACACCCATGAAGTCGTCAAGAAGGCGTTGCGTAAAGCTGTTCGGCAGCGTGTGAAGAAGCTAGGAATGAAGTACGACGTCGAGGTATCAACGTTTTATCCTTTACGATTATGGATGTTGATTATTTGTTTTCTGCAGTCAATCAAACAGTATCGTAAATCGTTCCATGATCATGACCCAAGTGTCCACCTCGATGGTGACTGGGAACCTACGATTCCGGTAAGTACCTCCAACTACACTTTCTTATCAACAACGTAACCCTGTTCTTTAGCGAGAGCCTCCCGAGTGGGCCAAGGAATTGATAAACGGAATGATCAAGATGCACGAGCGTCTGGATGTCTTGAGTCCCCAGTCATTTAATGCGTCTATACCGCCTCGCAGCCAGCAGTCGTACGCGGAATCCACTGACTCGCGTCAGCAGTACCGCGGAGACACCGAGTACACGGAAAATGGTGACCAATATGGACAGACGCCTCGCACGCAGACCGTCAACATCAACACGCAAGTGACAGGGACGATGGCAGAGTCAATGTATCAGGCTAATGAGACTGAAATAGTTGGTGAGTAATGACGAGTCGGTTTGTCGGGCACATATTCATGGTTGGCTCCCAGACGAGGAATATACCAATGGCGAGAACAGTACCCAGCGATTTGGAGCACAGACCTTGACGGAAACTCGCGAATTTTTGAGCGCGGATCGTGATGATTCTCCCGGACAACAATTCCTGGAAGAAGAGTTGTACAAGTTGAGAGTGAAGCCTGGAGGAAGTCAGTCCGCGGTCACGCACAAGACGTGGGAGGTTGCACGAGACGACCAGGACGAGTACGAGGAGGGCCATGGTGCGTTTACCGAGTCTGGACTTCCGGAGATTCCAGACAGCGGTAACTACACCGAACGCCGAGTTCCATCTCCTCCTTTGCCCGCTCTCCCGCAGGAACCGAGCAGGCGGGATCTGGTTCCTTCGCAAAACTCGCAGTTGTGGAATTCGGGACATGAAAATGGCGACATGACGCCGCCGCCGTGGCAGCGGATTCACCAGCGATTGCTCAATTGGGCGATCATTTGGCCAATGAGCGAGATCGACGCGGCCCTTGCGAGTACCACTCGAGGACAACAGGTGGATGAGGTCGCCCTCAGTATTTGGTCGACGCAAACGTACAAACGCTATGTAAGGAGTCGAATGACGGATGTCCCTGGAGGAAAAGTGGATAGATTGTTCGTCCCACCCAACATGGCCGACGCTATTAGCACTGCGGTGTTCAACGGACGACACGGAGATGCTTGTGGAATGCTGAGGGAATTGTGGGCTCCGTTTGGGTTTGATGGTGCTCCGCGGTTGATCGTCGTACTCGCGAAGCATCGCTCAGACTCGAACCACTGGGTCGTGCATAGGTAAGCTCATTTTTAATTTGGCGTAGTTCTCGGGTCAACTTGCATTCCCCAGATTCTCCTTGCATGATGGTGCATTGACTACTTACGATTCGTACCCTGAGCGGACGCTTCCCGACGGCAGGGTATGTGTATCTTTTACGTGTCGCCACCCGCATGTTGACTCCAGTCTAGCCCCTCGGGTGGTGGTTCGCAATCCGAGTTGCGTGGCCAGGCGCCATTTACGCAAACCCAGACCACCTCATGCAAAAGATGGTCCGCCTCCACCGGCCCATGCAGCTCAACATTGACAACTCGGTCGCCGCTGCTGGCATCTGGCGCAATGTCCTGATGGGCTCGCGGGCCGAACGCAGCCTCGACCTCGAACGCCTCCGCGATCTCATCAACACGGAAGTGAAAAATTTACGGCAACGAAAATTGCAAGGAAAACTGACGGTGAGCTCACCCAAGCCGCACTATGAGGATATGTAAGATGGACGGTTAGACGGGTTTCTCTCCTTTTTATTTCTTTCTGTTATCAACACTTTGATTTTCTACTTCGTGTGGATCTGTTGTATGTATGACCTCTCTTGATTTCACCCGTTTGTTGACGTTGTTTGTGTTGGTGCGATGCGATTTGTGGAAGATTATTTTACTGTTGCTGGATGATAAATGAGATGTCGGTAGTGAGACATGTATGCGTACAATATGAGTATGTTTGAACCCCGGTCTGTTGGAAGGTTATCGTGCTTGACGAGGTGGTGTACATCAGACGACGCTGCGGATGATCGCAAACATGGATCAGTCGAGTTTGACTCGGAGAGCGATTTCATTCCAAAGAATTGATCTCGATTCCTTGTGAATACGATCAAAAAGTTACACTCTGATCCACCTTGAACCCACTGGGAATGCCACTTCTGCCTTCCGGGGACCATCCTTCTCGGTGCGACAGTGATGCAGCAGGAGTTAAACCATTGGGAGATGTCCCAAACGCCGCGCCGAGCTAAAGGCACCTCATGTTGCTATCTCCCTAGACCCTGCATCGTTTCCGCCAGCGAAACAGCAGAATCCGCTTGAAGAGCGGATGGTGGCACCCTATACGGATTCTCTAACTTGAGGGCCTAGAATATAATCGATTTGCGTCGTGGGTCACTGCGAGCTTCCCAATTGGGCCCACGTACATTGTACAAGAGGTCCGTGTCGCGATTCAGCGCATCACGGACGCGTTCCGAACCGTTTTTAGACCATTGGTTTTTCTTTGCAGCTTGTTTGACAGCGTGCTGCTTTTTATTTTGCTTGCCCATGATTCTCCCAAGGTGGAAGTTATATCTGTTGTGCAATTGCCTCACGCGCGGAGAGCTGCACGGCTCAACCCCTCAAGTCGTATTCATATCTATTTTTCCCCCGTTAGTCATGTTACTGTCTCACCTCATTTGGAGTGATAAGGACAGCCCAGAGATTACTATGTGCGATGCATAAACGTGAAGGACTGTGTATTGCTAATGGGCTGGACATGATAGTCGCAACAAGTGTCGGAAAATCGAACCAGTACCCCCATCCAATGTTATTGTGCTCGCCTCACCCTCTTTTCTGCACCACGAGTCTCAGCCGACGAGTCATCCAAGTCCCTCTTGTTAACTTTCCATAGAGGGATGAGACAAACATCGGAACTAGCCAGCTCTTCCAAAACACTGTTGTGGTGTTGGAACACTTCTTTGTACCGTTTGTCCATAAGATCATCGTTGAGCGTGAGTTTGGGCCATGAACTCTCCATCTCTTGATAGAATGTTTTCAGGGTATCTGCAAGGGACATAAAGGGGCCGCATCGCTTCTGGTAGGTCTCCGAAAGCGTTTGGAAAGCATCGGAGGGTGTATAGACGTCGGTAAAGAAAAAATGGCGTGATGACTGAGCGATTGCGCTTGGAAATGCATTATCGAAATACACTTGCTGCCGATCGAGGGTTTCGGTGGGTTTGTTTTTATCGGTATGATAGAATAGGACCCAAATAGCGGCCCACCATTCGGATTCGAGATCGTGGATCATATTCATGCGGAATGCAGGGCTGGGACCTGACAGCAAGTGAACGGCTCTCATTTGCGGTCGAAAAAGATAACCCTGATTTTCTACTTCGACTGCCATAAAATGCATTGTTCCCTACTAAATCGTGAGAATCCAGTGGGAGTGGGTTCGTAATACCTCACTGCTCGAACATTGTGCAAAGTTGGGGAGTCGACTTTCGTTGCATATTCAAGGTCTGCCAGCTTGCCAGTACCTTGGACCCATAGCGATGCTGAAATCACGGTGGACCCAACCACATTTATGCATATACTTCAGGGCTACGTATCGCTTAAATAGTCATGCAAAAAGGAACAAGCGAAAGCTGCTTACCATGTGCTGTGTGGGACAAGCAGGTGAGGCTGTCAAGCAACGAAGTCACCTGCATGACAGCAATCCCGACATCATTAAACACAGTGCGGCCGTGTACCTTGCGTGGGATTTCCTCATTCAGTTTGCCAGGTCTACCTTGTGGGAGGGTGGGGAGCAGGTCACCGGCAGATTCTGGTATATGCCCAGTGGAGGGCAGATGACATTTTTGCGAGGGGAGGGGGTCGTTTTGGATCTTAACCCACACTGCGCTGTCTGCTTTTTCAATGAAGAGCGTTTCATCATGCCTTCCAGAGACAACAACATCTGTATAAACACGGACTTGCACAAAATACTTCTGAGCCCTTACCGCTTCCTCGTCTCCAAATTGCTTCACAATATCCTTGAAGATGTCGGCAAGGATTTTACCTTCTGGGTCGCAGTCTCTGTCTCGCCAGGCGTCCTTTATTGCAACAATGTCTCCATTCGAGGCCACCGCTTCGTACACCCGGGTGCCGCGGCTAACCATCGCATCTGCACCGCATGTGGAAAGTTCACGCCTCGTGATGAACATTTCCCCACCAACCATGAATCTGTATTGAATTTTTCCATCGATACGGGTGCGTTCGATGGTGGGATCCCATCCGAGCTGCTCCAAGTCCTTGCTGGCGATCAAGTAAAATAGACTGATGACATCGTCAATTTTCTATGTTACATTCAGGACTGGAAGTAGCATGGTATTAAATGCCATACCTTCATAAAGTCGAGAGGCGTCGAGACTGCAAGGAACGCACGATGGCTGTACCAAAATCTCAGCTCCTGGTCCTCGATCGTGATTCCCATGGTAAAGCGACGACATGGATCTTCGCACATGATGTTGTGCAAACTCCAAATCATCTTGCATTCGTTCTAATGCAAGAGATAGAGCTAGGAGAGAGGAGAGGGACGCACATCAGAGCGGTCGGCCTGGCTCTTCTTAAACTCGAAAGGGGCTACGATGTCGAACCAGTGTGCCGGTTTCCAAGTCAAAGTGGGCTCC
This sequence comes from Pulveroboletus aff. annulatus, assembly GCA_038094595.1. Taxonomy (NCBI): domain Eukaryota; kingdom Fungi; phylum Basidiomycota; class Agaricomycetes; order Boletales; family Boletaceae; genus Pulveroboletus; species Pulveroboletus aff. annulatus. The sequence goes on along the minus strand of JBBPTX010000021.1, from coordinate 12,763 downwards.
TCATTCAACGTAGGTGGGCGGGAAATGTATGCGTCTGGGTGGGACATGTTTTTGTGATCCGAGGAAGAGGTTTCCGATGGGTATGCAGCGTAAGAAACTGTGCATCCAGGTACTTGAGTAAAAATCGCCGAGATGATATCAGCGAGTGGTTCAAAGGTGGTACTCTCGCAGGTGTTCAAATGGGTTGGCGCGCAGGAAAACCTCGCCCACCGTGGTTTATCGTCATCTATCAAAAGTCTGTCCTGTATCAATTTCTGGCGTATTTTCGATGTGTCAGGACGTGTTGGAGAATTGAATACCAACGGGATGAGGGTGTCATAAGGGACCTTGAGATACCTGCCGAGATCCTTGAGTACATCTTCGCGTCCTGGAGTGAGGAGTCCCTTGTGGTAGGCACTCTGTGTACTAGTTGTCCGCAGCTGATTTGACATATGATGCGGTGGATCGTCAGGAGCAGCTTGCTTATGTCAGCGGGAGGCCTAGGAATGAAGCCCGGCTGGTATGTGAGGGTTTCAACGTTCGTCCCGACCGCCAACTACCACCTTCAAACACGAATCCAAGATCCAAAATATACGTCCTTCTAACAGCCGCGACTTGGTGGGATGGCAGACACTCCGACTTTGAGTGTAACTTTGCTCGGTGCCGGTCAAGAGGTCGGACGTTCTTGCTGTGTACTCCAATACAGAGGAAAAACCATAGTCTGCGATGCCGGCGTTCACCCTGCGTATAGCGGAATGGCATCCCTTCCATTCGTCGATGAGCTTGACTGGAGCACTGTGGATGCCATCCTGATTACACAGTATGTCCTGCGTCATCGTTCGGGTTAGACACCCATTTGCAACACACACAGTTTTCATCTCGACCATGCTGCTGCATTGACATATATTATGGAAAAGGTAAAGTGCCGTACTGCCCGTGTCCAATGTCGATTAACCTGTTCGCAGACCAATTTCAGGGACGGCAAAGGCAAAGTGTACATGACACATCCAACCAAAGCCGTGCACAAATTTATGATGCAAGACTTTGTTCGTATGGGGTTCGTCACGCGTCTGATGCATGCGCCGTGTACTTAAATGTAAACGATGCAGTTCGTCGTCGTCGGATGCCCTGTTCACACCGTTGGAGCTATCCATGTCGCTCTCTTCCATCATCCCAGTTTCCGCGCACCAGTTGATCACGCCGTGTCCTGGTATTTCCTTCACCCCATACCACGCAGGACACGTGCTGGGAGCTTGTATGTACTTGATTGACATTGCAGGCCTTAAAATCCTTTACACTGGCGACTACTCCCGCGAAGAGGATCGTCACCTGGTGAAAGCGGAGCTTCCACCAATCCGACCAGATGTACTTATTGTCGAGAGTACATACGGAGTGCAAAGTCTCGAAGGAAGAGAAGAAAAGGAGCTACGATTCACCAGTCTGGTACACTCCATCATCAGACGTGGGGGACATGTTTTGCTACCTACGTTCGCTCTGGGCAGAGCACAGGAGTTGCTTCTCATTCTAGACGAATACTGGAAAAAGCATTCCGACCTGCATAACGTTCCGATATACTATGCGTCAAGCCTTGCGAGAAAATGTATGGCGGTCTATCAGACCTATATACACACGATGAATGCAAATATCCGATCGAGATTTGCGAAACGGGATAATCCGTTCGTTTTCAAGTGAGTATTATAGTCGTGATTTATGCATCGTTCTCTTACCCTCCGTAGACACATCTCCAATCTGCCTCAACCGCGTGGATGGGAGCGGAAGATTGCCGAAGGCCCACCGTGTGTTGTGCTTGCTAGCCCGGGATTCTTGCAGACGGGACCTAGTCGCGAACTACTCGAATTGTGGGCTCCGGATCCGAGGAACGGTCTTATTATCACCGGATACTCCGTCGAGGGCACACTCGCTCGGGTGAGTGGTGGTTGGAGTGGCACTCATTTTTGTTGTCTCGTTCGCTCATCGTGTATTATATCGTCAAAATATCATATGCTGTCTTTCCATCTCTCCGTTGTCCGAAGAACCCCAGCTTATCATTGATTCAAATTGTCTAGGATATCATGACGGAACCTGAAGAGATTATTTCCCTCAAAGGACACTCAATACCCCGTAAAATCTCTGTGGACTACATCTCCTTTAGTGCTCATGTTGATTACTCGCAAAACTCGGAGTTTATAGAGCAAGTCAAGGCTCAACATGTCGTGAGTAGTAGTCCCAACCATCCAAGCATTGATTTAGTAATTGACTTGGTCCCCTTTAGGTCCTTGTTCATGGGGAACAGACTGCAATGGGCCGTCTGCGTGCTGCCATGACCGCCCGGTACAAGGATCGTGATGAAGATGTCAAGATACATACTCCACGAAACCTGGAGACCCTCGAGCTCTCCTTCCGTGGTGAGCGTGTTGCAAAAGTGAGTCGTGACTGTCCGATGCCCACCTCGTTCCACTCAACATTGGGTTTGAAATAGGCCATCGGCACGTTGGCGTCAACAGCACCGCAGGAAGGGGATATTCTTTCTGGGCTCCTTGTATCAAAAGATTACTCATATACACTTCTCGATCCTCGCGACCTCAGAGACTTTGCTGGGCTTTCGACAACGATCGTGACACAAAGACAAAAAGTCGTGCTTGGCGTCGGCTGGGACCTAGTACGATGGCATTTAGAAGGAATGTTCGGGAGCGTGGAGGAAGGGATGGACAAAAGTGGTGTCCCTACGATGAGGGTGGATCTTCTTTTCAGTCCAGGTGACACCACCGCTGACACAAGGGCTATAGGTTATGGGCGTGGTCGATGTGAAGCACACAGCCGAGCACGAATTGATGCTTGAATGGGATTCGGGCGCGAGCAACGACATGATTGCTGATTCCACGCTCGCCTTAATCACAGGTATTGACAAGAGTCCGGCGTCCGTGAAGCGTATGCGTCCATTCTCGCTCGTTTCTACCCCTAACAGCCATTGGTTTTGACATAGTCACGTCTCAATCATGCTCGCATGCGCACCCTCATGCAGACTCGGAGTCGGAGTCGGCATACACTCGAATACAACACCTTGCCTGGTTTTTCGAAGCGCATTTCGGGGAAGTGGAATTGCACATGCCTGAGGAGCCCGAAGACGAGCAAGAACACGAACAAGGAGAAGGCGCAAACCATGACCCTGCATTATTTGTCCACGTTGATGATGCCGTCGCACATATCAATCTCATTTCTTTGGTACGCCTCTTCAGCACATCGCGTCGTCGATGGAATAACAGCATGCCTGTCCGCAGGTCGTGACGAGTTCAAGTGAGGCTTTGAAGAAACGTGTCGAGGCCGTGCTGGACATGGCGGTGACGACCGTTAGCTCCCTGACCGAATCCTTCCAATCGGGTGCATTCGTGTTGCAAGAGTCTGTGGTTGGGAAAGGAACCGATCTCCAAGATGAAGAATCAGGTGAGCAGGAGGACCTGGAAAACTACACCATGCATGAATCAAAACTGCTCCATTCTGAAATGCCAAAAATGGACGTGGTCGAAGGATGAACGGGACGCGTGCGGTGGGTCTAAGTTTACCTTGGGTAGCGTTGCGCTGTTGTATCTTATTGCATTTGTGTGGCTGAGGGAAAATAAGAAGCCGTCCGCTGTCGGGAGCTCGCTTTCCTCATGGCTGATTCAGAACCATCAGTTCACTGAAAGGTAATGTTCCCAACATCACACTGTTTACCTCACTCTAGACCGATGAGCCGACGGGATGCCACGAAGAAAAATACGAGTCAGAAAGACTGACGTTGTTCGTCAGTTTTGGCGGAGACAGCCATTAAGCCTCAAATTCAGAATTCAAGGTGACAGGTTGTACCAGTCGAGTGGCCACAAGACAAAACTCGTCTCTGGCAGCCAGGAATCACAATCCCATCCGCTCGTACATGTCCGCAAAGAGTCAAGTTTCTCTGTGTTTCCTACTGACATATGATGAGCTGATTCATATCAATTCCAGTAAATGCTGGACATGGCATTTCAACCTGTTCATATTTTTATCTTCGTAGTGCTACCCATCGGGTCATCTGGGTGATTGACATTTTGATAACCATTTTTCATATTCCTCCCCCTCCTTCTGTAATTCAAGATCAATGACATACTGTGCAGCTCCTGACATCCATGCCACCTCATAGTAGAGTGCATGAAGTCCCAAGTATCGAGGTGAGGGAAGTGGTAGAGATGTAGTTGTAGAGAAAGTTATGCATTCAGGCAGTGGTGTTGGCCATCTTATGCCACTCTTGGCAGTACACACTTGGTATGTATGTGGTTGATCCTATTGTAACAAAAGAATGCTGTAAGTTGAGTCTGTAACAGAACATAGAAAGTGAGATAAACATACCATGGGCTTGAGCCACAACATAATATTGCTAAAGGCCCCATAAGTCAAAAGATTCATTGATATAATGTTCTCAAGTCTATTGATCTCATCTCCAGTCAAATCATCAATGCTACCATGAGTACACATTGATAGAAATGACCACACATCTGCACACTGACAGTGCTATGATGATATGATCAATCAGAATGATTGAATGAATGAATGCATTGCATACATACCTCTGTAGCATGTTCCTGCATGTTTTTATGAACAGATATTGGAATGATATGTCCTGCCTCCATAGAAACTGTTACACATGGCCTTGGGTAAGGTCGTGCATAGACTGTAAGCATACCAACCACATCCCGGCTCCACCTCCCGGTCCGGCTCCACCTTCCAGTCCTTCCAAGTCTCGATCCACCCCCAGGCATGACGCCATTCCCAGTATACCAGACAACAGGCATACATGACGTCAGCCCACCACACGTATATATAAGAGCCCCTTCCACCATAGCTATCATCATCTGTTTTTCCCCCGCTTTTGCTTGCCGAATACTATGCTCATCCCCGTTCCATCCTGTTTGAGCCCTCAGTGTTGCCGCCTTCCCCGTCGGCGGCTCACACTTTTTTTTGAACGTACTAGAGTGTAATCCACGACGGCCGTCACACGCAGCATCACCAGGGCCGCGCTCACTGCGCCCCCCACTCTGCCTTCTGATACCGTTGAAAGGACACTCTCTGACCCTGTCCCCACCGTCAACAACCGCATCAACGACATTGCCGACCTCAACGTCCTCTCCGCAAATTCACACCTCGCTGACGTCACCAACCCCGCTGGTTCTGATACCGACTACGACGATCTGCCCGGTCTCCTCCCGCCATCCAGTTCGGAATCCGCACCATCATCAGACTCTTCCCGCGCTCATAGCCCGCACCCGTTCAACATCCGCTGTCACATTCCCTCTGACTCTTCTTCTGATTCTGGCATCCTTCTTGTCACCACCTCACGTCCAGCCACAATGACAACCATTGGTGAATGCGAACAAAGTGCACCGACCAAACCGCCCACCCTCACTGCGGGCGAAGTAATGCCCCAACAGCTCTGGAGGTGGGAAATTGCATGTCAGATGTATTTCTACCATAAGGAGGTCGCAGCGGCTGATCAAGTCAAACGTGTCACCTGGGGGCTCCTTGACCCCCGCATTCAAACGTGGTACGTGGTCGAAAGTGTACGGCTGAATACCCTCTCCTTTGGTGATTTTATGGACGAAATTCGCGAGTTTTGGTTGCCTTCTGACTGGGCTGTCGACCTTCGCCTCAAAATTCTCTCCTCCTGACAAGGCTCACGATTGTTCCATGAATGGGTTTTCGACTTACAAAACCTGAACTCCCTTCTCGTTGGCCACGATGGCCACATGGAAGATAAAGAGCTCCGCCACCACTGCGAAGCACATATGCATAATGACCTTTCTATTGAGTACCATGCAACTGACATCCAGACCACCGCTGGCCTCAAACTCTGGATCGAACGCGTTAAAAGGCTCGATGAAAAATGCGTCCGTGAACAAAAGGCGATCTGTGACCACATCGAGGCATCCATCCATTCGAGCAAGCCGCGCCTTGCAAATGACCACCAGTCTGCACCCGATTCTACCAAACGGCCCAAAGCCACTTCCTCCAACGCTACCTTGGGCACCACATCATACCTACCCGCACTCACAAACGACGAACGCACACTGTTACGCGATAACGACGGATGCTTCAAATGTCGATGTGCCTTTCAAAGCCATACCAGTAAGAACTGCCCCCATGGCTTCCCCGACACCACCACATACCAACCTATCACTGCCGAGTCCATCAAGAAAAGCAGCTCCAAAAATGGCTCCACACGTGTCGCCCCAACTAAACCCCTCCCGGTGGCCGCTGTGAACACAGAGGAGACCATAGCTGTTGTCATGGCATCGGCCGCCTCGGGTAATGGCATGGATTCTGGTGACGAGTGCGTACCTTCCATGTCGTTGCCCCCCTTGTTATGGACCTGCCTTGTTGATGGTCCCTCCACTCCCCACCCACACGAGGTCGAGGCACTAATTGACAATGGCTCCTCCTTAGTTCTGATTGATGAGGCACTCGTCTCCTCACTAGGACTCTGCGTCTGCATTTTGCCACGCCCAATATCGATTGGGCTAGCTGTTTCCTCCTCTTCCACCTCGTCTAGCACTGTTTTGTCTCGATACGTTCATTTGTCCGTCTCTTCTGTAGATTCCTATTTTCAAAGCCACACTGTTCGTGCTCTTGTCACTCGCAACCTTATCAAGCCTCTCGTTCTCGGCTTTCCTTTTCTGGCTCGCAATGAAATTCTTATAGACCATGCTGCTCGTACCTGTCTTGTCAAACACTTAAATTACGATCTGATGCACCCCCCGAGCCCACCTGTTGCCTCCATTGTCCCGTCTGCTGACCATATTGCTGCCTCCCATAGGGCTGTCATAGCTGAGCTTTTGCATATCCTTCCAGTCCGGAAATGTTCTGTTGAGTCTTCACCTGGTTCTGTTGGTTCCTTTGATGTTGTTGCTGCCGTCCAGGCCCGTCTTGTCGACCTCGCGTGTCTGGACGACCTGGCAGCTCGCGATGCTCGCATCAAAACAGAATACAATGACCGCTTCCCGGCCGATATTCCCCACTGCGATTCGCTCCCCGAGGACGTCCTTTTTCACGTCCAGCCCAAAGATGCCCAAAAGGTCATTCAGCTCCGTTCATACCACTGCCCTCAGAAGTACAAGGCCGCCTGGCACACTCTGCTTTAACAACACATCACTGCGGGATGATTACGCCCATTCAACAGCGAACACTCCTCCCCTGCCTTCATCATTCCAAAGGCTGATCCAACCATCTTGCCTCGTTGGGTGAATGATTTCCATGTCTTGAATGCTAACACCATCGCCGACAACCACCCCTTACCTCGTATTGATGAAATCCTTCGGGACTGTGCTAAGGGTAAAATCTTTGGAAAGATCGACATGACTAACTCCTTTTTTCAGACCAAGGTTCATCCAGACGACATTGGCTGGCTTGCTGTCCACACCCCTTGGGGTCTGTACGAATGGACGGTCATGCCCATGGGTGTCTGCAATGCTCCCGCCGTCCACCAATGCCGTATGACATCCGCTCTCCGCCATCTCATTGGCCGCATCTGCCACATCTATCTTGATGATATCATCATCTGGTCTCAATCATTGGAGGAACACGAATCCAATGTGCGGCAAGTCCTCGATGCACTACATTCCGCCACCCTTTTTTGCTTGCCCAAAAAGACCTCACTCTTCCACGACGAGGTCGACTTCCTTGGTCACCACATCTCCCGACGTGGGGTCGAGGTGGACCCTAAGAAGGTTGCCAAGATCCTCAATTGGCCGCGGCCTCAGACCGCTAGTGAAGTCCGCCAATTTCTTGGTCTGGTCCGGTATCTCGAAGATCACTTACCCAATCTAGCAAAATTCACTTCCATTCTGAACCCGCTGACCACCAAAAATGCTGAACTGTGGTTCCCCCCTTGGACTGACTCCCACGACCAGGCCTTCGAGGGCATCAAACGGCTCGTCACCAGCCCTGTATGCCTCACCACGATCAACCACGACAACCCGGGTGACAACCATATCTTTCTCATGACGGATGCTTCTGATTTCCGCACAGGTGCCGTGCTCTCTTGGGGCCCTGATTGGAAGTCCGCTCGACCAGTTGCCTTTGATTCTGCACCGCTGAGTAGTGCCGAACTCAATTACCCTGTACATGAAAAGGAACTTTTGGCCATCATCCGGGCCCTCAAGAAATGGCACATCAAACTCCTCGGTGCGCCTGTCATCGTCTTTACTGACCACCGTACCTTGCAGAACTTTTTGTCCCAACATGACCTGTCTTGTCGGCAGGCCCGCTGGGCTGAATACCTCTCTCAATTTGACCTTGACATTCAGTACCTTCGTGGCGACGACAACATCGGCGCTGACGCTCTGTCCCGTCGCCGGGACGCGATTCTCCCTGCTGTGGCCTGTCTCATACCCGACTACAACGTGGCCAGTGCCCTCACACAACCATGCCTGGCCACTGCCGACCCACACACGATACCACCTATCAATGTCTCTCATGTACAACATGACTGAGTGCTCATCTTGGAATTCTTACAGGGCTACACTGACGACCCCTTTTGCACGAACCTCTTTGCCCAACTCGGCTCCCTCCCCGACCTCACTGAACGCGATGGACTCTTATTCCTCAACGGCCGGCTCGTCGTTCCCAATGTCAAATCCCTCCGTGCGCGTCTTTTCCAACTGGCCCATGATGCCAGTGGCCACTTCGGCATGGACAAAAGTTACAAGCAACTCTGGACATCCTTTTACTGGCCGCGGATGCAGAAGGAACTTGCCCGCTCTTACATCCCTGGCTGTCCAAGTTGCCTGCGCAACAAAGCGCCTACCACCGTGCCGGCTGGCCCCCTGCATCCCTTACCCATCCCCAAGGCACGTGGTGACTGCGTGGCAATTGACTTCATCGGCCCCTTGCCTGAGGACTCAGGATTCAACATGCTACTCACGATCACCGACCGGCTGGGTGCGGACATACGCCTTGTGCCCTGTCGCGATGACATTTCTGCTAGCAACCTTGCCCACCTCTTTTTTGACCACTGGTACTGCGAAAACAGTTTACCGCTGGAGATCATATTGGACCGTGATAAACTCTTTCTTTCCCGCTTCTGGCGTGCACTACATAAGCTAACTGGTGTCTCCCTCAAGCTCTCCAGTGCATATCATCCACAATCCGATGGAGCCAGTGAGCGCACCAACAAAACAGTGAATCAATGTATTCGTTTCCTTGTGGGACGCGACCAGCGGGGCTGGGTCCGCGTCCTGTCCCGGGTGAGATTTTCCGTTATGAACTCAGTGAACGCCAGCACTGGCTTCTCCCCTTTTCAGCTACACTTGGGCTGCTCTCCCCGGCTCATTCCGCCACTTATCCCACCGACTTCAGAAGACTCCGAGCCCTCCGTGGCACACGACTTCCTTTCACGCTTGCAAAGCAACATCCACGAAGCTCAGGACAACCTCCGTGCTGCAAAGATCTCACAAGCCACCAGCGCGAATCGACACCGAGCACCCGACCCACATTTCAAGGTCGATGACTTGGTCATGCTCTTGACCAAGAACTGGCGTCGCGACTACCTCGCTGGCGGTGATGGGCGGGTTGCAAAGTTCATGCCACGTTTTGACGGCCCATACCGTATCATTGTGGCTGACGCAGGCACCTCCTCTTACACACTTGAACTCCCCGCCTCCTCTCGGATTTCACCAACCTTCCATGTTAGCCAACTTCGGGCCTTCATGCCAAATGACGACACCCTCTTCCCGTTGCATGCTGCCCGCCGGCCTGACCCCATTCTTATGACTGATGGAACACTGGAACACTGGATCGATCGCATTCTGGAAGAACGCAAGGTTGGTCACGGATGGCAATACTTGGTATGTTGGGCAGGTTTCGGGGAGGCTGATGACGAGTGGTTGCTGCAGAAAGAGCTGGAAACTTGTGAGGCATTAGATATTTGGGAGAAAGTTTCTTCTTCAAAGGGTGGGCGGGTGTAAGCATACCAACCACATCCCGGCTCCACCTCCCGGTCCGGCTCCACCTTCCGGTCCTTCCGAGTCTCGATCCACCCCCAGGCATGATGCCATTCCCAGTATACCAGACGACAGGCATACATGACGTCAGCCCACCACACGTATATATAAGAGCCCCTTCCACCGTAGCTATCATTATCTGTTTTTCCCTCGCTTTTGCTTGCCGAATACTACGCTCATCCCCGTTCCGTCCTGTTTGAGCCCTCAGTATTGCCGCCTTCCCTGTCGGCGGCTCACATAGACCTACTAACGCCTAGTAGGGTCAAGGGTTCAGTCATTCATGTATACAACGATGTAGGGCCAGCCATGGGGATGCTGGGTCGAAGGGTCTGTCAAGGGTGTTTGACGGGTTAGGGGTAACTGCTGCCTAGCTTGACAAGCAGGTCGTAGAATCAAGGGTAGAGACACATGAAGGCTGGTGGGCCGTTGGGTGAAGCATTCACTTAATGGTAGAGCAGAGACTCAAGGAACAAGGGGTAAATGGATTGCTAGTACTAACTAGGTGACAAGCCATAGGTAGAACTAAGCTAAGGAAAAGAGATGGAAGGCCCTATTGAAGGGTTTATATAGTGAAGTATAAGCATGACAGTTACGTGTCACAATGGTTAAGGGCCAGCATGGGAAGCAGCATTAGAAATGAAGAGAACAATAGAGAATCCATGCTTGAGAGGGAAACATTAAGGGCCAGTGCAAACAGTGTGAGAAGATCAGAAAAGAAGGAGTACCTGCACGGTGAAGGATAAGCACACTTACGAGATATGTGGAACGTCGTAGAATGGCATGGAAGGGTAGGAGTTAAGTGTGAGAAATGGAAAGATTAGTCCAATAATGAAAGGAAAGAAAAAGTGTTCGTCCTGCAAGCGAATTGTAACATTACCCCCTTAGTAACCTGAAGCTACGGCAAGGATTCCTTACAATTCCCTAAAGGCAGGTCCTGGGGAGCCAATGATGTTGGCGTAGCTGACATCATCTAATTCATCTCTGTCCTTGTATGGGGAAGGGGCGTGGAGAGAGGATGGCGCAGGATGATACGAATTTTGGGAGGAGAATGACGACTGATGCGAGGAACAGTGGGGTGTGGCATGACGGACAACTTGTCCATTTTGGAATGCAGCTTGGGGTCGGCATGGAGTGGATGTGGATGAGGACTGAGCACAAGGGGAGGTGAGGCGAGAGGATCCAGGACAGTGGGTGAGAGAATGACCAGGTGCTCATCGTAGGCACCCAGTGCAAACGTGTTGCTAACAGGATAACTGGGTGTGCCTGAGACAATTGCACTGGAATCAGCGCTGATTGAAGTGGGGGTGTCTTGGATAGACGCGGTCTCGACTGTTATGACCAGTCCACCAGTTGTTGAGTGTTTGCTGATGGATAGGCGATCCATCTCTCAAGACTTTGTTCCCAAGTCCTCGACCTGCAGTGGTGAGGTCTCGGAAGTGGTTGTTGATGTCGAGGAGGAAGGTATCATAACCCATTTGGAAGGCATGAGAGTACAACTGGTAGCATGCGTGATAGATAAAGTCCTGCATGGTCCTGCTGAGGGTGGTGTGAGGAAAGATCAGGCCTGAGCCGGATATGAAGGTGGCGATGTGGTTAATCTGCATTGCGGTTTTGAACCATGTATAAATAGGAGAGTTGTCCAAAGAATAAACGCTAATAGGGACACAAAGGCAATTGTCAACCATAAGTGTGTGGAAACGAATGTAGTGCTCATCAGTGAAACACTCCTTCTGGAGGTGGTTAACATGTCGATGAGCCGAGACATCTAGGGGCATCTGTGAGTCCCAACCAGAGTGGGCGATAAGGGAGTCCGAGCTAGGCACACGGACGAGCTGTGGGTGATGGACTCCTAGAAATAAGGGGGATCTGGGAGAAGATTCCTGATCGGGTGGAGGTGTAAACGCTGGCGAGGATTGAATCCTGCCTGAGATGGGGAAGACATGAGAGCGGGGAACATCACCAACAAGAGTGGCAAAGTTGACAGGTTGAGGGGCAGTGGGGCGAGTAGGAGAGACCCTCTTGGGGTCAGTAGTGGGAAGACAGATGGTATTGGGGTTAGTTGAAGATGCCATGGCAGGGGTGTCAACATGGGGAAATTTGATTGCCATTAGGAGGAGGTGAAGTGGGTTTATCTGCAGTGTGGTGGATGAGCAGATGAGAGAGGGAAGGCATGAGGATGTCATTTTTTATAGTCATCTAGTAACTCCGACGAATGTTTCAGGTTCTGCTTGGGTTCCCATGATTCGTCTTCCATGGAGTATCCTTTCCATTGGATCAGGTATTGATGGGCCATCGGCATTCCTCAATGCCGTATGATACATTCTATTTCATATTCTTCTTCTCCTTCGACAAGATCTGGGGGTGGTGTAGGGAAATTCGAGCTATGGATGTTGTTTTCGCAATAGGGTGATAACAATGAAGCATGGAATGTGTTGTGGATTTTCCATGTTCGTGGGAGTTGGAGGTGATAGGAGATCGGGGAAAGGACGTCAAAGATAATGAAGGGATCTTCGTGTTTTGTGGCGAACTTTGGATCTTGGACAGATCTTTTAAGGTTCCTGGCCTCCAGCCAAACCCGTTCCCCTTTCTTGAAGGGGATGAATTTTGACTTAGACCTGAATGCCATGACTTGTCGCGCAAGTTCATGGGATGCAAGGGCTTCATCCCTCAAGGCAGTTAAAGCTTGGAGATGGGATTTGACAGCAGGAATGTTGGTCTCAGCAATCACCAAGGGGAGAGCACGGGGTTCATACCCCATCATGAGGTAAAATGGGGAT